>JASGXE010020799.1:0-28982 GCA_030068105.1 Sinentomon sp. SZTP_YWyxl
GGGATTACGGCATGCGACTGTGATGAGCGTGCGCGATTTGTCAAAAATTAACTGGGGGGATATTTTTTCCAAGAAATTAGTTGGGTGCTCAACGATGCGTTGCGCGAAGCGCAACGCCGGGGGGGGGTGTCCCCCCTCCCCGAAGGGGAAGAAATTTTGAAAAAATGGAGCCTCAAATGGTGCTCAGAATGCTCAATTTTTGGAAAAAAACTGGTCATTTTTCTGTTGCAAAAATCTCACCTCAACAGAAATAGTGCGCGTTTTCGGAATGGGCCGTGCCAAAAATCGCAGCAAAGCGAAGGTGGGAGCGTGGGCACTACGTGGTGTAAAAATTGCTCTCCATTCTTTGCCTTAATATCCGAGCTTTTTCATTCAAGCGCGAATGGAGAACTGAAATTCCCGAAAGCGCTGTCGCTCAGCGATGGAGCACTGATATTGAGATCAGAAGATCGTGGGCTCGAATCAAGCCATCCGCAATTTTTTTTTCATTTTCGTTTGGCTTGGACAAAACCATATCAGATGGAAAAACAACTAAAACATGATTTTGAAATTCTCCAGACATGAACACGTGTGCCTGTTTTCCAGTTGTTGGCAAGAACAGCAAATGTGGCCAATAATTGCAAAGGGAGAGCCAGCGACGTTTCGGATCAGCGCTGCATCAGAAGTGCACATTTTTAAAGCAGGAGCGGAACGATCCCACCAGACAGATCGTGCCGATCGTGGTCACAGAAAATTGCAAAATCTCAGAAAATCAGCGAATTATCAAAAGATTGAGAGGCGAAAACCGATCGTTTCGAAAATTGAGGCAGCACAAAATCGCCAAACACCGATTTTTACACAAATTTGCACATCCCTGTCTGAAATAAGGGCGCGGACCACATTCTGGAAATGAATGCACCAAGTTGAAACTCAAAATTAATGCGATGTCCATGTCAACATTTGTGTTCCACGTTCCATCCATTGGTTGTTTTCAACTGGGATAAGTTTAAAACACAACCCAACCAACACCCAACCAAGGAAAAAAAATCATCAATGACTGGAAAGAACGACGAACAGACTGACGAGCGTTGGCGGCGAGAAATGGAACACACACCACGTCCACAACGCACACTGGAACTTTCTCCGCTCTGACTGTTGAGTTCAAGCAAAGCATGCATGCCTGGCACCAAAAGTTGAGTCCAGCAAGGCCGCCAAGTTCAATCAAACCATTCAAACCAACCAGTTCAATAACCTTGCAATAACCCACAGTGTGGTCTCTGTGTGGGGTGAAGGGAGACAAAGGGATGCCGTGGCTGCTGCAAACGGAGACCCTCGCCACAGGAGGCGCAGGGTGAAATGATCTCTTGTCAGGTTGAGCTGCACAGTGCAAAGTGCAAACGCACAGCATCAGCACGTTCTGGACAAGTCAGCAATCCACAAAGCGTTCGGCATTGCTACTTGTTAATGTCAAGGGGAATGGTTGAAGTGAAATTCGGTCCAATGCCTACAGAAGACATTATGTTCGGTCTTTCTTTTTGTTTTTGATGCTTGCGCACCACTGCCAGAAAACATGGCATGGCTGGATTTTTCGTGAAAGAGGCCATAAAACGGAATACGGCGTGCCGCATTGGTGCCCTGGGTAAAATGGCAGCATTTGTACTGACTGGGGGGGTAAAATTTGACCCCCGCCCGGGTATTTTTTCTGTGTTAACTGGGTGGGTACAATTTTTCTACTGGGGGGGTAATACCCCCCGTACCCCCCCTACAAATCGCGCCCTGGTGATGAGCGAACAGCCGCACGAAATGTTACTGCTTTGGAAGAATGGCGATTGCGGCATGCGACTGTGATGAGCGAACATCAGCTCGAAATGTTACTGCTTTGGAAGAATGGCGATTGCGGCATGCGACTGTGATGAGCGAACAGCCGCTCGAAATGTTACTGCTTTGGAAGAATGGCGATTACGGCATGCGACTGTGATGAGCGAACAGCCGCTCGAAATGTTACTGCTTTGGAAGAATGGCTATTACGGCATGCGACTGTGATGAGCGAACAGCCGCTCGAAATGTTACTGCTTTGGAAGAATGGCGATTACGGCATGCGACTGTGATGAGCGAACAGCCGCTCGAAATGTTACTGCTTTGGAAGAATGGCGATTGCGGCATGCGACTGTGATGAGCGAACATCCGCTTGAAATGTTACTGCTTTGGAAGAATGGAGATTACGGCATGTGACTGAGATGAGCGAACAGCCGCTCGAAATGTTTCGGCATGCGACTTTGATGAACGAACATCCGCTCGAAATGTTTCTGCTTTGGAAGAATGGCGATTGCGGCATGCGACTGCGATGAGCGAACAGCCGCTAGAAATGTTACTGCTTTGGAAGAGTGGCGATTACGGCATGCGACTGTGATGAGCGAACAGCCGCTCGAAATGTTTCTGCATTGGAAGAATGGCGATTACGACATGCGACTGTGATGAGCGAACAGCCGTATTATGATAAATTTTTCATTGTGGATGTGGCAGGGGAATTTCTTGAATTCCGCAGTGTTACTGTGGTCGGTTTAACTGTGATTTCAGTGGGGTGGGGCACCCACCGGCATACACTGGTCAGTGCAACTGCTCCAGCACCCCACATCGCTGCAAGCCGAAAACCACAGCCATCCGTATGCTGCCAGTTTTCCGGCTATTGCCAACTCGCAGGATGACCAGACAGCGCCATATGGAACTTGTGTGGCTTCTGCCAGTCTTTTTTGGACTGGAACTTGGTGTTCTTTATAACGAGCACAGTGTGATGCTTCACACGGGACCTCCTGCTTTACGTCTCATCTGAAGGAGGCGAGGCCTTTGGCCACCACGTCCCCTTCCAGCAGCACAACCTGGGGGCCGCAGAAAGGGTGGTCTACCATCCGAGTACTTTCTTGGCTTAACGTGGCTTAAGTCCGGTGATCTGATGGGAACCGGTGCACGTCACGAGGTATGCGCTGATGGCGCATTGGATATTCAATTGGAAAAATGCATTATGTTCAAGCTGAGTAAGGTGACAATGGAGATTGTGACTGTTAGTTTTTATGGGGCAGGTCAGGTTTACGAATAAAGGAACCCGCACAAGACCAAATTAACGTTGCTTAAGTCCGGTGATCTGATGGGAACAGGTGCACGTCACGAGTGATGCGCTGATGGAGCATTGGATATTCAATTGGAAAAATGCATTGCGTTCAAGCCAACGAATAAACCCGCACAAGACCAAATTACTGTGGCAAATTAGCATGATACACTAATTTGATCAGGAGTGGGGAATTATCCGAAAAATTGGCATGATCAAATTAGCTTGGCGGTTTTCTGGCAGAGTCATAAAACTGGCTTGTCAAATTACGCACGAATTTGATCGTGTAGCGCCGGAGGCCGGACTTTTCCGTTGTGTGTTCACCAAGGCCACGAACTCCACTAGCGTCTGGGAACTATATTCCTACGACGTCATTATCTGACAGAAATCCAATCATTGGTCCTTCTGCTTGCCAATGGAGCGTTGCTGCGTTGCATTGGAATGGAACAGTGCGCAGTGCCTCCGAGAACACAGGAGGTATCCACACAGAATGCACAGAACGTCTGACCAAATGTCTCCTCCGAGACACGGAACGGGTAACGCGAAGGGAGGGGATGTGCCTGAAGGCAGGGTCATCGCCAAGCTGCATCTTCACAGTGATCCAGATGAACGAAACAGAAAACGAGTAGGCCTGCGTATGTTATGTATTTCTTTAGCAGATTCCGATGGTTCATTAGGTATGTATCTGTATAGTGGCGGCTGAATTAATGTCCCATAGTTACATGTAAAAATCGTGTCCAGATGCTGGAGAAATTAAAGATTTTAAACCGAGGGCGAAATATGATACATCCAGAAAGCTTGGTTGAAATCTGGCGCTTTAATGTCTACCGCCTGCATTCGAACAAAAAGAAGGTAACAGTTCCAAAGTCCTGACTACATCTGCTGCCGTATCCGCCGCTTCCACCGCTTCTCTTTTAGAAAGCGGCGGGCGAAACATGCGGCACGTCACACCTTGCCCGTTTATTTTTTGTGTTGTTTAATTTTCTTTAATTTTTTCCTTATTTTTTTTTTGTTGAGACAAATTTAGAAAAAGAAAACAAAAAAGTCAGTCGCCCTGGCTATTTGGTGGCTCTCTCGTATGTGCCTTATGAGACTGGATTTCGCACTGAAATCCATGTACCTACATATATGTTGCAAACCTCCAGATTTGCCTGATGCATTTCAACTTGCTGATCAAAAAGAAACTTTTTTTTTCATTTTGGGTAACATGTCATGTTGCAATGTTGAGTCGTCATTCTCAAAAGCTGCTTATCATAACAATACAAAAGTTTATTGTTGTGAAAATAAGCGTCATCAAAAATGCACCGTGTTTATCACTTGAGTGAGCGCCATCGCATCAGATATGCGGCAAAAGCGATGGAGTGCTTTGGAACTATTTCTCAAACAATAAAGAAAAAATTCAGGTTTTGTAAAAAATACACATCCATAGGCACATCAATTCTGCCGCCACTTTTCTTGCAGAGGTACCAGTTTTTGCAGCTGTGTACTTGAATTAATGCATATAGGTTCCTGTTCGTGGCCCACAGCGCAGCGACCCTCCATCATTCCGATTCAATATCATTGTGTTCTTTCATCTTTTCCCAGGTACCCGATCCACCCCATCCTTGCCAGAATATGCCCGCCTTCCCAATTGAGCCAGAGGCATGTGCATTTGAACGCAGTTCAAGAGAAGAGAATCCAGGTCCTTTCGTTGGCTGCTTGAGCTGAGCGAACAGCAAGACTTTCCCGCAAGAGCGATGATCAGCCAATCCGAGCAGCGCCGGTTGTTGGGTGACGTCGCAGGAATATAGTCCCCAGACGCTAGTCGAACTCCTGATCGGACAATGCCCGGCTTCGTTGGCAGTGCAACAGGTTTTACACAATTGAAGTGCCTGTTTGTGGCCACCGCAGGCAATCAAACAGTGCGACAAATGAGCATGACACACTTATTTATGACACACTTATTTGATCGTGTGCGCGGGCTAAAGCCCACCAGTGAAAAGCCAGCAGCGCATCTGCCTCGTGGCTTGCACCGGTTCCCATGAGAACACCGGAGTCAAGCAACGTTGGACCTGGGATAGCACTTGGATAGTAGACCATCCTTGTACCCCATTGGTTGTGCTGCTGGAGGGGGGCTTAGTGGCCAAGTCCCTTGTCTATGAGACGTTAAGCATAGGAGGTCCCGCGTGAAGCATCACACTGTGCACGTTAATGAACACCTAGTTCCAGTCCAAGAGATGCTGGCTGGCAACAATACACAGAAGCCACATGTGGCTTCTGTGTATGTGCTGTCCGGTCATAGTGCTGTCCGGTCATAGTGTCCGGACCATATTGCTGTCCGGTCATCCTGCAGGTTGGCAATAGCAGGAAAACTGGTAGCGCGGATGGCTGTGGTTTCGGCCTGGTGCAGTGAGGGTGCTGGGGTAGTTGTTCTGACCAGTGTGCGCAGGTACCCCACCGATATCCCAGAAACCGACCACAGTAACACTACGCAATGCAAGAACTCCCCACAAAATAAAACGAAAAAAGACGCACCGCAATTTCGATTAGGTTTCCAAGATACGCTGCAGGATTGTTACACTTCGGTCATCGAGGGCGACGTAACAGCCAATCAGCGATCGAGATTCCAAATGTCCGACCATCGATTTTGTTGACTCGGGAGTTTCGATATGCACGGTTTCAATGTTTCAACCGGGTTACGAGTGTATGCACCAAAAAGGAGAAGGAAGGCGCCCCGGCTGTAATTTAGTGCGGTTCCTATTATCCAATTTAGCTTGATCCGCGGTTTATGCTGCAGCCGTAAATCCGCGGTTTATGCTCGAGCCTTTAACTTTACGCGACGATATTGCACACTTTCCACTTTGCAAGAGCAAGATTGCTTGCGATGAATGGCGTCGCCACTTCCGCACGCACTTCCTTGCGGAAGTGAAAACAGACCTCGAAAATTCATGAAGAAAAACTCGAAGGAGGAAAAATGTGGATTTTCAGGAGATTAAAGAAATTCCGCGGAATGTAGTACCAGATGCGATTCAACTTTTCAGTGAAAATAGGGGTTAGGTTAGGTTAGGGTTAGGTAAGCGGTTTGGGTAGCAGTTCCAAAGACCTGTCTACATGTGGATTCGGTAATTTCGTGGACGTAGGTATGCGATTCCTTATTCTCAATTAAAGCAAACCAAACCTGACCTAACTTCTCCGCACATTGTCAAAGAAGATTAGGTTAGGGTAGGTTAAGCTGGTTATAGCAAAGGGCGGGTAAGGTTAGGTCAGGTTTGGTTAGCTTTAATTTCGATTAAGGAATAGCACACATCCGCGAAATTGCCGAATCCACATGAAGACAGGTCTTTGGAACTGTGACCGCGGAAAGGTTCAGGGGTTAGGTCGGGGTTAGTTTAAGGTTAGGTCAGGCTGGGTGGGGAAAAGTTCGGTTCGAGAATCAATCCGCGCCGTGTTTCGCAACTTTTAGACCTTCCGAAAATTGATGATATTCCTGCAAGCGGAAAATGCATGTAGGTCACAGATCACCGCACGCATCTCCGATTTTTGCCACTTGGCGTGCACATCAGAGCACGGCGAAATACAGGTTCAAAACACGGATGACACAGGGCACAACGAACAGGCTCTAAAGAAAAGGTGTATGTAGAATCACACGTGCAAAGCTGTTTACCGACCCACTGAAAATGATATTGCAACTGCTTGCGGCAGTGCATATTTGCAAATCAAATTTTTTATTCCTTTATTGTTTTATGGGCGGCTTTGTCGCAGGTAGTGCTTGTGTAAGCTGTAAGCTCCTAAATGGTTTTACTTGGTGGTTTAAATTGACGAACAATGTTGGTTTTAGGGAATTTGTGTTGGAGTTGTGAACTTTACATGTAAGCCATTTGCAATGTGAATGCCAGATTTGAATGGCCCTATACAGGGTGACGCAAAGGCTTGATCATCGTTCTACAGTATAGTGACGACAGAATTAATGCATTCATTCATGTAAAACCTGTTGGGCCAACGACTGTTCAGATTTTAGCAAAAGCCATGCTGCAAAAATTAAAGATCGTCATTTGTAATCGTGGTCAAAATCTGACTGTTCCAGAAAGCTCCGTTGAAATCTGACGCTTTAATTTCTACTGCTCGTAAAAGAGTAAAAAGAAGGAAAAAAAAGTTTCGGAGGACAATAAAATGGGACAAACACATAAATATACCTACAACTCATTGCACTTGAAGATTTGAGCTGAGAATGCTTCACACTCCTCCATTTAAATACGCATAAGAACTTTAATTTCTATGCCGAGAATGAAGTTTTCGACCAAATTTTCACTGTGAGAGAATTCTGAATTCACTCTGAGCACACTTGGGAGCATTCTTTGCTCATATCTTCAAGTGGAATGAGGAGTATGAGTATCTACATCATTAATTCCGCCGCTCTCATATTTGTTTCCGCGTTCTTGGGAATGAAGTAAATGACTCCCATAGACGATCAAATAAGCGTGTCAAGTTAATTTGCCACCCGAATTTGATTGCCAAAGAAGCCCACTAACGGACATTGAAATTTGTAAAGATTCAGTGGAAATTTCGCTGAGTTCGCAATGCTGGAAAAGCGAAAGGGAAAAAGAACCATAGAGGAATGACAACAATTGACAAAATCGCTTGAAATTGGTGTGGCAAAAGCCACAGTTCAGCAGGAATTTTTTCTGACGACGTCACGTAAGGCTAATTTCATGGAATGACGCCTGACAGAGCGCCCCACACACGATCAAATTCGCGTGTCGTGCTAATTTGCTAAACTAATTTTATCATCTGTAGGGGCTATAAAGGCAGACAAAGCCTGAGGATCTTTATTCTTTATTCTTTCAATCAATCGACTGCGAGGTGGCAGAAGAATCACAAGTATACATATACAAAATAAAATTTCAATAAAAAAGGAAACTGACGACAACCAAAAATTCAGAATCAATCTCAAATCAAAACAACACACAATGCAAAAATGAGAATCAGGATTGGACAGCAACTTGCGATGGCAACAGCCCAGAACTAACAAGATATTTTTTGATCGTGGAAGAGTCTGAAGGAAGGGACTCATGCTCAAAATCCCAGGATCCTTAAAAATAAAAACCTTTTCATTGCTTTGTAGGTACTGCGATTGATCAATGCGGAGCTACAAATATACTTTTGTGAAATGTTGGATGTCTCTATTTCGATTTCATGCTGTGCAGATAAACGAAGTTGGAAAATCTTGGAACACCTGCAAATATACTTTTGTGAAATGTTGGATGTCTCTATTTCGATTTCATGCTGTGTAGATAAACGAAGTTGGAAAATCTTGGAACACCTGCAAATATACTTTTGTGAAATGTTGGATGTCTCTATTTCGATTTCATGCTGTGTAGATAAACGAAGTTGGAAAATCTTGGAACACCTGCAAATATACTTTTGTGAAATGTTGGATGTCTCTATTTCGATTTCATGCTGTGCAGATAAACGAAGTTGGAAAATCTTGGAACACCTGCAAATATACTTTTGTGAAATGTTGGATGTCTCTATTTCGATTTCATGCTGTGTAGATAAACGAAGTTGGAAAATCTTGGAACACCTGCAAATATACTTTTGTGAAATGTTGGATGTCTCTATTTCGATTTCATGCTGTGTAGATAAACGAAGTTGGAAAATCTTGGAACACCTGCAAATATACTTTTGTGAAATGTTGGATGTCTCTATTTCGATTTCATGCTGTGCAGATAAACGAAGTTGAAAAATCTTGGAACACCTGCAAATATACTTTTGTGAAATGTTGGATGTCTCTATTTCGATTTCATGCTGTGGAGATAAACGAAGTTGGAAAATCTTGGAACACCTGCAAATATACTTTTGTGAAATGTTGGATGTCTCTATTTCGATTTCATGCTGTGTAGATAAACGAAGTTGAAAAATCTTGGAACACCTGCAAATATACTTTTGTGAAATGTTGGATGTCTCTATTTCGATTTCATGCTGTGTAGATAAACGAAGTTGGAAAATCTTGGAACACCTGCAAATATACTTTTGTGAAATGTTGGATGTCTCTATTTCGATTTCATGCTGTGTAGATAAACGAAGTTGGAAAATCTTGGAACACCTGCAAATATACTTTTGTGAAATGTTGGATGTCTCTATTTCGATTTCATGCTGTGTAGATAAACGAAGTTGGAAAATCTTGGAACACCTGCAAATATACTTTTGTGAAATGTTGGATGTCTCTATTTCGATTTCATGCTGTGTAGATAAACGAAGTTGGAAAATCTTGGAACACCTGCAAATATACTTTTGTGAAATGTTGGATGTCTCTATTTCGATTTCATGCTGTGTAGATAAACGAAGTTGGAAAATCTTGGAACACCTGCAAATATACTTTTGTGAAATGTTGGATGTCTCTATTTCGATTTCGTGCTGTGTAGATAAACGAAGTTGGAAAATCTTGGAACACCTGCAAATATACTTTTGTGAAATGTTGGATGTCTCTATTTCGATTTCATGCTGTGTAGATAAACGAAGTTGGAAAATCTTGGAACACCTGCAAATATACTTTTGTGAAATGTTGGATGTCTCTATTTCGATTTCATGCTGTGTAGATAAACGAAGTTGGAAAATCTTGGAACACCTGCAAATATACTTTTGTGAAATGTTGGATGTCTCTATTTCGATTTCGTGCTGTGTAGATAAACGAAGTTGGAAAATCTTGGAACACCTGCAAATATACTTTTGTGAAATGTTGGATGTCTCTATTTCGATTTCGTGCTGTGTAGATAAACGAAGTTGGAAAATATTGGAACACCTGCAAATATACTTTTGTGAAATGTTGGATGTCTCTATTTCGATTTCGTGCTGTGTAGATAAACGAAGTTGGAAAATCTTGGAACACCTGGATTATTCAGGGAATTTTTGATTGCATTGAAAACCTGGCATTATTGCCGGACTTAAGTCTGAATCCGGGATGACATAACTTTTTATCCATTACACCAGCAGAGTTTTTTTTTACTGACTGTTTGCACTTTTGTTGTGTTCACGTGTAACACTGAGCTCAGAGCTGTCTTGCCTTTTTTTTATTTGCGGGATGAATTTTTGGTCGAAACGCAATTTGCTCCTCAAGCAGTCGAGCTTATAGACCAACTGTTGAATTTGAGGAGATTATGAGACTGGGCAAATGATTTATGTCATGGCAACATGCGAGTGATGCAATCTTTTTGTCTAATTGAAGCTGCTTGATCTACAGGGTGGCCCAAGGCGACCCGGTCAATTTGAGTGTTGGTCTAATTTTGTTGTCACTCACTCACCGTGTGGGCGGGAGGGCATGTCATCTAGCGGAGTTGTGGGGCCATTCTTCTTCGCGACACGGTAACAGGAGAGCGGTATCTTCAACTGCTGTAGCAAGATGGCGTCCCTCTACTCACGGAATGTGTGCCGTATATGCAAGCCATGTTTTGGCATTAAGGCGGCACACATCACCACAATCATGTTGCTGTCCACCAGTTCTTAAGACCATACGTTCCCGCGGGCATATGGATGGGCAGGCGAGGAGCCATTGAAATGCCGCCCAGATCGCCTGACCTCACGCTCATGGATTTCTCTTGGGGTATATCCACGAACAGGTCTATGAGACCCATCCTACAGATCTGCTGGACCTCCAGTAAAACATCGAATTGGCGATAGGTAGGTACATAGCGTGCCACAGGAATTGTGCCAGAAAGTGTGCCACAGCGTCGCAGGGAGGACGACGGCAACCAATTCTGATCACCTCCTGCACTGAGAGCACTTTTCAACAAATTGACCGGGTCGCCTTGGGCCACCCTGTATATACCCCAAAAAAGCAAGACCAACTTCACTTGCGGTTGGTGTGAAAATACAGGGTGAATTCGGATGGTGTGTCAAAAATTTGAGGAATTGTGCTTCATGCCAATACAAACAAAATGAAAGTCTGAATTTTTTTCGAAAACTCTCTCCTTCAGGGGTTTTTGTTCACAAAAAGTTCCGGTTACCTGTGGCAACCGTATTGGAGAAAAAAAGCCAGAGTTTGGGAAAAACACATCACTTTCATATTTTTTTTTTGGTTCGCATGACGAACATGTCCGCAAATTTCACACGTTTCAGATGATTTTTGCTGTTCCAAATGACCTGGGGGCATTTTGGACCAATTGGGGATCCAAAATGCATCCAAGTCCGCATCCTTCAATAATCATTGATTTTGTCAAACTTTCGAGTCATCTTCAGAAAGTTAGACTTCACGACGACGGCAGCAGGAATTTTTATGAAACATGAAGGTGGGTGTTCGAATTTAAATGCAGTGCATGTGTAACAGCACAATATTTCTGAAATAACAGAGTGTGATTTATTTGTGTTCAACATTCAGAGGGAACTACACACATTTTCATGAAGGATGAAGATTGAGAAGGAATTTTCATGAAATACTGAGGGTAGGAATTTGGGAGAACGAATTTTTATGAAATATACAGATTGCAGGGGAGCACGAGTTTTTCTGAATTGGTATTGATTGTGGAAGTGCAATTTTTTACAAAATATTCAGGTGGAGTACGAATTTTTATGAAAATGCAGGGTGTATTCGAGTTGTTCATTGTTAGGCATTGATTGTGGGCAGTGGTTAAATTGTAAAACAAGGACTAGGGGGCGCACGGGGGTCTGGGGCACAGCCCCGCGGGGTTCCAAGGGGCGGATCCCCTGGCAGGGGGTCTGGGGGACAGAGTCCCCCAGGTACAGGGTCTGAGGCAGCGCCCCAGCGGGGTTCCAAGGGGCAGAGCCCCTGGCAGGGGGTCTGGGGGACGGAGTCCCCCAGAGGTGTGAGAAATTTTGCAATTTCAGCATGCATTTTGGGCCTGATTTTGGCCATTTTGCGCACCATTTTGGACAGAGTCAGGTTCCTCAGAATGGCCGACTTTTTTATTTTCGTTGACCCTTTTTTGCCAAAAATGAAATTCGGACAGATTGTGGACACATTGCTTTGCAAGATAAAATAAACAGAAAACGTTTTATGACAGTAAAACGTTTTGTAACAGTAAAATGTTTTATGATGAAACGTTTTATGATAGTAAAACGTTTCTCTGCAAAAACTGAACTCAAGATTGGATGACTTTCACAAAACCATGGAAACCATCTGAAAAGACCCTGATTCCTCGAAATAAGCATTGTTGATATGACAAATTGGACAGTTTGGGGGAACTAAGACTGACGTGTCTTGGGGGGCGACGCTCCCCCTGGGAAATCACTAGGGGGCGTCGCCCCCCTGCGTCCCCCCTCAATTTAAGCACTGGTCTGGACTTGTTTTCACAATTTGTGACTTTGTGTAATATTTTATGACTTTCTGACACTTTACAACATTATGTTACTCAGTTGAAGCCAAGGAACCATAGAAGGCAAGTCTGGACTTGTTTTCACAATTTGTGACTTTGTGTAATATTTTATGACTTTCTGACACTTTACGACATTATGTTACTCAGTTGAAGCCAAGGAACCATAGAAGGCAAGTCTGGACTTGTTTTCACAATTTGTGACTTTGTGTAATATTTTATGACTTTCTGACACTTTACAACATCATGTTACTCAGTTAAAGCCAAGGAACCATAGAAGGCAAGTCTGGACTTGTTTTCACAATTTGTGACTTTGTGTAACATTTTATGACTTTCTGACACTTTACAACATCATGTTACTCAGTTGAAGCCAAGGAACCAAAGAAGGCAAGTCTGGACTTGTTTTCACAATTTGTGACTTTGTGTAATATTTTATGACTTTCTGACACTTTACAACATCATGTTACTCAGTTGAAGCCAAGGAACCATAGAAGGCAAGTCTGGACTTGTTTTCACAATTTGTGACTTTGTGTAACATTTTATGACTTTCTGACACTTTACAACATCATGTTACTCAGTTGAAGCCAAGGAACCATAGAAGGCAAGTCTGGACTTGTTTTCACAATTTGTGACTTTGTGTAATATTTTATGACTTTCTGACACTTTACAACATCATGTTACTCAGTTGAAGCCAAGGAACCATAGAAGGCAAGTCTGGACTTGTTTTCACAATTTGTGACATTGTGTAACATTTTATGACTTTCTGACACTTTAAAACATCATGTTACTCAGTTGAAGCCAAGGAACCAAAGAAGGCAAGTCTGGACTTGTTTTCACAATTTGTGACTTTGTGTAACATTTTATGACTTTCTGACACTTTACAACATCATGTTACTCAGTTGAAGCCAAGGAAGCAAAGAAGGCAAGTCTGGACTTGTTTTCACAATTTGTGACTTTGTGTAACATTTTATGACTTTCTGACACTTTACAACATCATGTTACTCAGTTGAAGCCAAGGAACCATAGAAGGCAAGTCTGGACTTGTTTTCACAATTTGTGACTTTGTGTAATATTTTATGACTTTCTGACACTTTACAACATCATGTTACTCAGTTGAAGCCAAGGAACCAAAGAAGGCAAGTCTGGACTTGTTTTCACAATTTGTGACTTTGTGTAATATTTTATGACTTTCTGACACTTTACAACATTATGTTACTCAGTTGAAGCCAAGGAACCATATAAGGCAAGTCTGGGTGGGAGTGTAATTTTTACAAAATATTCACTTCGCGTACTTCACCTGAATTCGTACTCCACCTGAATATTTTGTAAAAAATTGACTCCCACGATCAATAAAATTCATAAAAACCCGTACCCCCTGCATATTTCATAAAAAATCGTACTCCACCTGAATATTTTGAAAAAAATAATTGTACACCCATCATGGGCGCAAATCACGGGGGGGGGGGGGGGGGGGGTTGGGGGGGTGCACCCCCCCCCAGAATTTGGTGAGCGGAATTCTGGAGGAGGTGGGGCCCTTTCGCCAACCCCACAGAGGGCCCCTGCCTCAGCCCTCATTTTCCCCCTGTGGGGCCCTTCGAACGCCAGGGAATCAATCCAGCTCCAGCTTTCAACACAAAAACTTCATGTCCAAAAAAACTACAAAAAACACAAGACTAAAAAAGGAAAGTAAAAGTGAGTGCCAACCACCTCAACCCCACAGAGGGCCCCTGCCTCAGCCCTTAATTAACCCCTCTGGGGCCCTTGGAACGCCAGGGAATCAATTCAGCTAGCTTTCTGGGGCCCTTAGAACACCCGGGTAATCAATCCAGCTCCAGCTTTCAAGACAAAAACCTCATATCCAAAAAACCTACAAAACACAACAGTCTTGTGGGAAAGCAAAAGCGAGTGCCAACCACCTGCTATGGTAACGCCGTGGCAGGTAATGCTATGATAACGAATAAATTTTATTGATGGAATTCTGGTAGATTTGGGCCCTCTTGCCATCCTCAGAAAGGGCCCATGCGTCGAGCGCAAATTAATCCCCTCTGGGGCCCCTAGACCGCAAGGGAATCAATCCAGCTCCAGCTTTCAGAAAACTTCATTTCTAAAAAAAACAAAAAAAAATACACAGCAGATTTTAATAGAAAAGAAAAATAAATGCCTACAACCTACCGGCCTCATTTTCACATTCAAATGTTCGTCCAAGAGTGGCGGCAAGTTACAGAAACACAATAAAGCCACAGACACATCAGGGGTACCGAACACCAGTGTGGGTATGGTGAATGAATGGTATGAATGGCGCCAGAGTAAGGCGCAAAGTATGAATGGGTTGATGTGGGCGAAAAGAAGCCCTGGGGAACACCCCGAAAACCTTACACAAGTTTAAAGTTTTTAAAGATTAAAGCTCACTTGAGTCTTGAGTCCCTGGCGAAAAGAAGCCGAAAACGGGTTGCTGGAATGGCGTCTCATTTTTCGATTTTTCGAACGTCCGAACTTCCAAATCCGAAGGTTGTGGGTTCGATTCCCGCCACAGTCGGAATTTGTGGGTTGGGTCATGCGCCATTCTGGCTGCAGTGACAGAAAGGGAGACTTAGTGGCAAGTCTTCTAGTCCTTCGGAAGGGACTTTAAGAAGGTGGTCCCGTGTGCAATTCACCATGTGCACGTAAAAGAACACTTAGTTCGTCCAAGAGTGGCGGCAAGTTACAGAAACACAATAAAGCCACAGACACATCAGGGGTATATAGGGTATAGGTATAGGTATCAGACGCTGCATTACGCAGGTTATTATGCCACGAGGCAATCGTCAATGGAGAACTGCAAAGTTCTCACATATGACAGCAAATGTCATCATATACCTGGGAAGGGGAAGGGAGGGAAGGGGAGGACACGCGACCGTCGGCTGCATTATTCGTAAGGTTAGGCAAGGGTAAAGGAAGGAGGGGGAGGAGGGTAGGTATAGGAGTATGGAAAAACACATCATCGGAATGTGGACGGGGCCTAGTCATATAGCATTCAATAACAGACACACAGCAGTCATACACACGCGACCAAACAAGGCCTCCCATACCATCAGCATCAAGCATGCAGCATTGACCAGCACAGCACACACACACACACACACACACACACACACACCACAACATACCCATTCACAATCTCAAATGAAAACATACAAAAAAGAGAATAAAAGTGAGACAAAAGGTGAAAGAAAAGGAAGAAGGCAGGGAAATGTTGAAACGAAGAAACAAAGTCAACATGAAATTAGATAGAAGAAAAAGAAATAGGTAGGTAAATCATGAAATAATGATCGCAGTGATACGATGATGAGTTGGTAAGTACCTACACCTCACTTCCCCTTTCCGATGCACTACAATGGGGGAATGGTTCGCCTTGTGTCAGTCACGCGGCGAGAGCGCTGTCCGGCATATGCTCGGTTAGCTAGCGCAGGGAGTCACGGAAGCACCAGCGGCATTCGCCAGCAGTACGCACACTCCCTCTTCCCAGCTGCGTGAAGGAGGGTTGCACTGACCACGCAGTGGGGGGCCGCCATCATGGGCCGCCGACTCCGGGCAGGTTCCCGGCTTAGGTCTGGGCATGGGTCCCGGACCCGTTCCCAGACCTCAATTCTATCAACCCCACGCAATACACCGGATCGGATCTGTTTGGCACAGGTACCACCTGTCTGGCACAAGAGCACTTTGAAAATCATGTAAATGCATGTTCGGTAGGTAGGTCAGGTAACATCAAGAATGCTGAAGAAAATAATCCGATCAGGAAATTCAAGAAATCAGATATGAATCCACTGTGTTTTGTGAAAGGCGATTCCAGTCTACAATTGTCCTGGGAATGAATGAATACTTAAAGATGTTCTTGGAAGGCTGATAAACACGGATCTTGGAAGTATGGTCATGGCGACCAAAGTAATCGGGAACAGCAAGGGTTTCAGACAGACATGACCAGCCACCATTATGAGTAAAAATCTTACTTAGAGCCGACAATCTGAACTGCGAACGCCGATCGGAGAGAGAAGGCCAATTCATAGAAGAAAGCATCGAAGTAACACTTGAATGACGAGAAAAATCATTCTTTACGAAACGAGCTGCCCTGCGTTGAATTTTTTCAAGCTCATCAATGAGGGAGATTTGGAACGGATCCCAGATAATGCAGGCATATTCAAGAAGTGGACGGACAAGTGAAATATAAAGTGTTTCCTTTGTTGAAGGTGAGCAGGATTTGAAAAGACGCCGAATTTTTAGAAGAGCAAAATTGGCATTGCGCGCAATCGTGGTAATGTGTAATTTCCAGGACAGATCAGATGAAAGTGTCACACCAAGGTATTTGCAGGACGATGAGGATGTTAAGGTTGTACCTGAAGAAGGAAGGGTGTAAGATGACCCATAAGGATGCAATTTAGTTGAGAATCTGACGTGAATACATTTTGATGCATTGAGGGCGAGGCCCCAATGCTGGCTCCACGAGTCAAGGGAAGCAAGATCAAATTGTAGCATGTCTACATCAGAAACCGATTGAATGATCCTGTAGAGGACACAATCGTCAGCGAAGAGCATGATTTTTGAAGAAGACATGACTTCAGGAAGATCATTGATGAAAATGAGAAATAGAAGAGGGCCCAAGACGCTGCCTTGAGGAACACCTGACGTCACAGGAAAAGATGAAGAATTTGTGCCAGAAATAGAAACAGACTGTGTCCGGTTACTTAGGAAACTGTTGATCCAAGAGACAATTGTGATAGGCAGGCCCAGATGATGCAATTTAAACATTAGAGCTTTGTGTGGAACAACATCGAAGGCAGTTTTAAAGTCCAGAAAAAGTGCATCGACATCAGCACCCTTGTCAATAGAAGACGCAACTTCATGAGTGAACTTTGCGATGGCAAGCTCACAAGACCAGCCAGGACGAAAACCAAACTGAAAAGGGGAGATGGAATCAGTGGAATGAAGAAACTGTCTAATGTAGTCCAGTGGCGTGCGGTGGGTGCCAGATGCAGGCAGGCACTTTGTCCAGAGCAGTGTCGTCGAGGCTGCGTTGCGCGAAGCGCAACGCCGGGGGAGGGGTTCGGGGAGGGGGTGTCCCCCTCCCCGAAGGGGAAGAAATTTTGAAAAAATGGAGCCTCAAATGGTGCCCAGAATGCTCAAGTTTTTGAAAAACTGAGCATTTTCACATCTGTGTGCATTCAGTTGAATATTGAATAGCAGCAAGGTGCGGACGACATATTTCAGTGAGGTGGTTCGGAACTGAGGTGAAAGGAAAAAATCACTTTGGAAATTTCAAAAGAATCTTTTACAATAAGCGAAGCCCAGATGGGTGGCAGAAAGTTGAATTGCGGTGAGCAGTGTCCCCATGTCCCCCGTTCGCACAGGACTGGCTATGCCGCCGCAAGCCAATTTCAAGCTTTTTATCCAAACAGACATTTCCAAATGTACCATTTGAGTGCCTTCATCAACAACACAAGTCAATTTAAAGTCATTGGTTTCACAAATTGTGGCACCGACTTCAAAAGCTTATAAATTGGGACCACATTTCACAAATTATCACAAATTTTTGCCCACACACCAGAATCTGATATTTTCACAAGCAAAATCCAATGTTTCCCTTTTCTGTTTCCCATTCCCGCAAAATCAACATTAGGCCGCACTTGACATTCAAAAATTGCGGCAGACAGCATGCCTTTGGCGAAGTGAGGTTTGCATTCATCGCAGGCTGGCCAGCGATGTCATCACAGCAGAGGGCTGGATCAGCGGGAGAACGGAACAACACGAATCTTCATGCTTGCTCTCGGACGAGAGATGCATGAGCTGGAGGCAGATTTCAAAGTGCCTACTCGGCATCATGAGCTGCTCCACTTGCAGTGGGTGATTCCACCTTATGGGATGGAGCGGCATGGGCTTCATCGCATCCCCACAGATCCCTCAAGCAGGCAGCATCACATCGTGCCTCCATGAATCTGATGCGACAACGGAGCAGTGGATTCGCTTGCGTCTGGAAGACCAGCGAGAAAGAAGGGGGTAGGGCAACCTCATCGGGAAAGAAGGGAGTTCCCAGCCCAGTTGAGGCATCGTTCAGCAGACACTGTCAGCAGCAGCAGGCAAATCGGAGTGTGCCTTTCTCGGAGTTGGCTCAGTCCATATTGTGTGTGGACTTTGATGGCCCGGTCGCAAATGTTTGCAAAAAATGAAAAATGCACAATTCATGAAATTTTTCTTGGGCAGGCAGTGCCTGCCTTGCCTGCCCTGACCGCACGCCACTGATGTAGTCAGAGATCGGCTTCTCCATCAGCTTACACACACAAGAAGTCAAACTGATAGGCCGGTAATTAGCTGGCAGTGAAGGATCACCCTTTTTGAAAAGAGGTGTAATTCTCCCTGACTTCCAAGCATCGGGTAGCTCACTATAGGAAAAGGACTTGTTGAAGAGAAGATACAGATAAGCAGAAAATTCGTGTGGGAAGGATTTCAGAAGAGACCCAGGAATTCCATCAGGGCCAGAAGAGGAAGATTTAGATTTCCTGATGGCCGAAGCAATTGAAGAAAAGGTTATTGAGAAATCAAGACGCACCTCAGAAGCTTTGGATGCTGCTGGTATGGATGAAGCTTGGAAAGTGGAAGCAGAATATGAAGACGAAAACTGTTGAGCAAGTGCTTCAGCCTTTTCAGATGGTGTAACGGCCAAGCCATCATGGAATTTCAGAGATGGGACACAGACTGAACCACGGTACCTATTATTTACCTGTTTCCAAGCATGTTGCAAGGAACTGCGGGCATTTGAGTTGATGATACCTGGCCTGAGAGATAGACGAGACAGGAGATGATTTTCATGGTCCAATTTTGCTGCTATGAGGTCAGAACAGAGACGATCATAGGTTCTGGCATGAAGATCAGAATAATGACGAAATTTGTAGTATTGTTTGCATTGGCGAGACAGAGAGCGAATATGCGGCGGGTATTTAAAAGACATGGATCCGATTTGGGGCCTTTTGATGCGAGCAGGCACAAATTGACTGATGCCATGTTGAATAATAGACTCAAAATCACACCAAAGCGTGTTTATGGATGAGCACAGATAACTCTCTCGAAAAGAGGGAAAAGAACCCAGTAAGAAGTCAGAAAAGCCAACACTGTTGATTCGTGAGAAGTCTCTGATCAAAACAGGAGGCTCTGATGCTGGTGTTGAAACTGACAGGGATAAAGTAAGCAGAACTGCCATGTGATCACTTATCCCCGTTTCGACAGAGATTGTGTTTAGAATGTGGATCGGACGCAATAGAAAAATATCCAAGATGGAATTTGAAGCTGGTCTAGTAGGAACCTTGACCGTCTGCGCAAGGCCAAAATCAAAGCAGAGTTCAATGGCAGCTCGGTTGACAGAGATACCATAACAACAATTAGGTACAAGGGAGAGAGTGTCCCAGTTCACACCAGGAAGATTGAAATCACCAACAATGAGCAGAGGATCTCCCAAATCCGCAGCAAGCCCAAGATTGAGCAGTTGCGAAGAAATTTCCTGAAATATTTCAGAAGAAGAATCTGGAGGACGGTAACCACCAATAATGTGAAATGGTTTGTTACCTAATGACTTTAGAACAACAGAGCAGATGAGAAATTCCTGAGAGGAGCTTAGAAAGACAAGCGAAGAATTGAGTGAAGACCGAATACCAAGACACCGCCACCAAATTTGCAGCGATCCCTACGGTAAGCAGTGAAATAAGATGGAAGGAATTCATGAGTACCAATGCTGTCATCAAGCCAAGTTTCGGTGAGAACTATAATGTCAGGATCGTGCATTTCGAGAAGTGTCATGAGCTCCTGGGATTTGTTGCGAACGCTGCGGCAGTTCAATTGAAGGACAGAGAGGTGCGAATCAGGAGAGTTTGTCTGAGGGCCACCTGAGTGCAAATAACAACTCTTTTGCACATCGGAAAATTCAGCGAGGGAATCTACGGTAAATGGAGCATACAGGATGGCGAGAGACGAAAGAGTGGAACGAGATTTAGGCTTCTTAAGAGCTAGGAATGAGGTTTTTGGAAGAAGCGCGCGCGGACAGTTTCCCAACAGCGAGCTTGAGAAAGGCTGGCATATGCTGCAAAACAGATTCTCAAGAACCCTATACTTCCATGATCATTGAGATGCAGGCGATCTCTGGCAAGGAAGTTAGCAGGGAGCCAACAATTAGCATCCAAAAAAGAGATCCCGAGCTGCTGGCAGAGTGCAGCAATTCTGGAGTTCAAGTGATAGAGAGAATTCAGAGGAACGCGATCATTAGCAATGACAGCAGAAAAAATCAACCGGGCATCGGGAAATTGGTTCCTGCAGCTTTGAAAGAGGTCAGACACACGGCCAAGAACAACTTCTGGAGACGCACCACTTAGGAGATCATTTGTGCCAGCATGCACCAGAACTGTTGAGAAGTTTAGAGATTTTGAAATGGTGTACCGAACACCAGTGTGGGTATGGTGAATGAATGGTATGAATGGCGCCAGAGTAAGGCGCAAAGTATGAATGGCGCCAGAGTAAGGCGCAAAGTATGAATGGGTTGATGTGGGCGAAAAGAAGCCCTGGGGAACACCCCGAAAACCTTACACAAGTTTAAAGTTTTTAAAGTTTAAAGCTCACTTGAGTCTTGAGTCTTGAGTCCCTGGCGAAAAGAAGCCGAAAACGGGTTGCTGGAATGGCGTCTCATTTTTCGAACGTCAAATTTTTTTGGTCCAATTTTTCGTCTAACCGGAATAACGTCTAACCGGAACAACGTCCAATAGCCAATAGGAAGAACGTCTAACCGGAATAACGTCTCATCGGAATACCGTCTAACCGGAATAACGTCTTTTTTATAACGTCTTGACGTCGTGCCTGGTGCACTGATCTGTTGCTCATTCGCGTCGGTCCATTGGTGTTGGATTTTACTTTTTGACTGGACTTTTGTCCATTGAACTCATCGGCGGGGGGACTCCGTCCCCAGTTTTAAAATTTAACAACCGGAACAACGTCAAATTTTTTTGAGGTCAAGACAAGACAAGACGTAAGGTATGATGCCTTCTTTTCGGCAAAAACCCACAACCAAAAATTTACTCTCGACTAAAAAGACAAAACAATTGAAAAAAACATCTTTCACTCACTCGCAAAACCCCAGCGCAACACAAAATTACATACCTACATTATAGAAATACCTAACCACTATCTAGCCCAACTCAAACTTGAACCACACAGCAAAACATCACAAAATGCAAACGAGACTGCTCCTTCACAAACATGTTCATAGCTCCTCTTGCCCTGGAATCTAAGATAAGTTTAAGTTAGGCCTACCTACCTACCTAAAGACAAAAAATGAATGAAAGCGAAACAGAAAAACTTAGCTTTGAATTTTGGCTAAATCCTTCCTCATTTGCTCAGCATCAGATCAATCATCTCCCGGGCTGGGCATCGTCATTACACCCATCGTCATTACACCTCCTTCGTCATCCACTCATTGCCACCTCCCGAGCTCGTCAGACATCCCCCACCACAGCTGCGCTCGTCCAACTGTTCACCTTCACATTCGTCAATAATCTAAAATAGGAAAAAAGAAAGAGAAAAAGGATGAAGGAAGGAAGCAAAGCAACTTCAAAAGAGGCAAGTTTTTTTCAAAAGAAAATAGAAAAGAAATAAAGATGACATAAAGAAATGGGAAGTTGAAAGGAACAAAGATGCGACAAAGTGAATAAAATGAAATAAAGATGAGAACTTCCCCTTTTCAGTGCACTACAACGGGGGAATGGTTCGCCTTGTGTCAGTCACGCGGCGAGAGCGCTGTCCGGCAACTGCCGGTTAACAAGCGCAGGGAGTCACGGAAGCACCAGCGGCGTTCGCCAGCAGTACGCACACTCCCTCTTCCCAGCTGCGTGAAAAAGGTTTTGCACTGACCACGCAGTGGGGGGCCGCCAACATGGGCCGCCGTCTCCGGGCAGGTTCCCGGCTTAGGTCTGGGCATGGGTCCCCGACCCGTTCCCAGACCACATCTTCATCAACCCCATTGCAATGCCCCAGACCGGGTCCGTTCTCAAATGAAAAAATATGAAATAAAATAAAACAGACCACAAATTTTGAAGGAAAGGTAAAAATAGATAAAAACAAAAAACAAAGATCTCCAACAGCCCTCACTCCTAGGCAGCAGAAACTTTTCCCTTCCACTTAGCGAGATATTGCTTCGCATGTTCCACCCACAAGTCTGATTCCTTCTCTCTCCCTATTCCCAGTCGCTCCCGAACAAGCACCCATTCCTGCTCTTTGTGAACACCCCTGTCCACATCCACCCATCCAATAAAACGTCTCTCTTCAATCATTGACTTGCACCACAGGAGTATGTGGCACAAGTCTTCCGACTCTGCCCCACAGAGCCTGCATTCCTCCTTCCCATCCACCCAACGCAACCGTCTCGCAGTTTCCAGAGCACCCACCCTGGCACGAAACAACAAATCGCTGCCAAAGGACCCATCATATATTCCATCCCAACTCATTTGCTCCTTTGCAGAATACCCAGTCAGTGAGCTTTTTTGCGACACTTCCCTTCTCCACCGATGCCACTGCTCCTGTTCAATCTCCCTCCTTTCTCTGCGTACACAATCCTTCTCGGATTCCAAATCCATGTACCTGCCCCACCCTAATGTGCCCTTCCACCTTTCAATTTGACGAATCCGTTTTTGCCATGACGTTCCACTTCCCATTGCCTGCACATACATGAAAACCTTCTTCGCAAACCGGTCTCGATCCATGTATTGCAGCCTTGCCAAAATGACGGCTTGTCGACTGGTGGACAGGTATTGCATGCAACGTTGCCAGAGATTATTTCGCGCTGGGTGCTGGAATCAGACAACCCAATCTAAGCTGACCCAAACTGACCTTTCATAACCAAATCTGACCAAACCTGACCGAACCTTTATCTGACCAAACCTGACCACGTCAAATTCTGTGCATCTGGCATATTGACGATTGCCTCGTGGCATAATAACCTGCTGAAAGCAGCGTCTGATACCTATACCTATACCTATATCCGATGTCGAAAATCTGGCATATCCGATGTCGAAAATCTGGCATATCCGATGTCGAAAATCTGGCATATCCGATGTCGAAAATCTGGCATATCCGATGTCGAAAATCTGGCGACATCGGAATCTGCACTTTTTCGGATGCCAAATTAGACGTTCCAAAAATTAGACGTAATTCCGGTTGTTCCCACCTGCGTTATTCCGGTGAGACGTTATTCCGGTTGGACGTTATTCCGGTTAGACGTAATTCCGGTTCGACGTTATTCCTGTTCGACGTTATTCCTGTTAGACGTTCGAAAAATTATACGTTATTCCGATTAGACGTTGTTCCAATTCGACGTTATTCCGGTTAGACGTTATTCCAGTTCGACGTAACATTAGACCTTGCAAAAATTGGACGTCATTCCATGCACCCGCACCCGCCGAAAACCGGGTCCTTCCAAAACGCGGAAATCGCGGAATTTGCGGACCGAGGCTGCAGTGCGAATCTGAACCCCGAAACCTCCAAACCAAACCACCCATAGTCCAAACTAACCCAACCTAACCTAACCTAACCCAAAAAACCTAACTCAACCCAACCTAACCTAACCTGACCTGTGGTTCCGCGTAATTCACTTGTTTTGCGAACCGCCATATCTCCCATTGGTCCGCATCCGCGTTTTTGTTTGTCCCCCGAAAAGGCGAAAACCTTTTTTGTGAGGGGCAGGGGACAGACCAAAATGCGGACGGAGACCAATGGGAGACATGGCGGTTCGTGCAACAAGCGAATTTCGCGGAATTGCAGGTTAGGTAAAGTTACCTAGGTTAGGTTGGTTTGGGTTTGATGAGGGCAGTTTGGTTTGGAAGTTTGGGGGAAAAGATTCGCAATGTGGCCTCAGTTTGCACATTCCGCGATTTCCGCATTTTCGAAGGGCCCTTCCTTGAGTCTTGAGTCGCAATTTGCTTTGCTTCCTCATTTCTTCTTTCTCTTGTCGTCTGACTGTCTGTTCTTGTTCTTCATCATTGGTTCTCGACTGAGCTGCATCCTGTCAGTTGGTGGTGATTCCTGGCCAGTTTGTCCCATTGAGTAATCTGCCCAGATAGGTATTACCCATCTGGTGTAATCTTTTGAAATTCATTGCCAGATTTTTTCCCCTTCCACTTTTATTGTCCATTTTTTGATCTTTACCGTGTTAGCTCCATTTTCCCTCAAGGTAGCAATCATAGGGTTAGGCAGGTGTTTTTTCTTCCACCCCATTGTAGATAATGTGTGTATGTTGGTTCATGATTGTTATCAGTGCAGGTACTTTATGAATTCTATTCTTTTCTTTCCTTTCCAATGTTCATGGCATGTGAATTTTGCCTAGGCAAAATGAACCATGCATACTCCAACTTCACGAATACCTTTGAAATCTCATTGATTGCCTACCTACTGGCTATTGCCGTCATCTGTGCTCGATTTTGAGACTGAATTTCCTGCTGCTCAACAACTTCATTCGGGTTCGTTCTCATTTTCTCAACAATTCTTGCTTGGTTTGCTGGCTGCTCTTTTTTTCTCTCTCTCATTCTCCATTGTTGTTTTTGTCTCTGACGAGGTCATTTTGTTGTCCAATCTTTTTTGGTTTTCCTGTGACGGGGTCGTTTTGCTGGCCAAACGTCGACTTGTGCTTTGCCTTTTCTCCTCCACCTCCATGGATTTGGCGTTTTGTGAGTACGAACTGGGGGGGCAGTAGCAGTATATTATCATAAATAAATGGTGGTCCCTGAAAACCGGACAGCCGGACAGCCGGACAGGACTGCCGGACCGACCCGGACGGGTTAGGTTAGGTTAGATTAGGTTAGGATAGTCTATCCTAACCTAATCTAACCTAACCTGTCCGGGTCGGTCCGGCGGTCCTTTCTGCCTGTCCGGCAGTCCTGTCCGGCTGTCCGGTTTTCATGGACCACCTAAATAAATAAATATATAGGTAAAGGGTGTACGGCGAAAATGGAAACGATAAAGACTGCAAGCAAGTGGCCGTGTCCAGTGAAGAGACGTAGCTCTGCTTTCGAACACCTGCGGTGCGGTTAGACTCCGCTTATCAGCAAGCAAATATCTCGAAAGTTTTCAAAAACGTTGTCGGGGTTCCGTCTGTGTGTGCATGACGCGTCAATAAGAACATCAATTGTAATTTTGGCAATTGCAATCGCGACAGAGTGGGCCGGTGGTTCTGCCTATGCACACATGAAGGCACTCAATTGGGAATGGAGAGGTGCAAAAGCGCTGTGGTAGGTACTACTTGCACATGCGAAAACTTGAAGGCCGGTGCGCACACAGGCCGGGTCCTGTCCTGTTCGACATTTTTTTTTTTTTCTATTGGCCTCCAAAAATATAATTATAGGCCATTTTTCTTTTTCATTTCAGTTTTACAATGCACACCATAATTGAATAGGTATCAAGTTTTATGAATCATCTCACAAACAAGGCAAGGTAAGTACATTTTGGTAATTAATTTCAAATTTTCAATGCAAGCAATGTATCAATCAATCCGGAACAGAGCATTTACCATGCAACAGCAAATTGTTGAATGATACAAGTAAACATCCAAACTCACAGTTGCGTTGATCGCAGTTGAATGCAACAATCAGGATTCTTCAGGCAAGTGATGAATTGAAGTCGACATCGGATGATTCAAAAATATGATTTTGGTTTTCGGCACGAGTTGGCAAATAAATGCAGATCAGCCAACAACAAAATAAAATAGAAGCCCTAGATATAAAGAAAGATGATGTTGCATGTGGCAACACAACCGCGAGTTTGGAAAAAGAAAAACATGTGCATTAGAAAGGCTATAGGCACACAATAGATACACAATTGATAGGTATGCACCTTTAATACAAATTTTAATAGACCCTAAGGGTGCTAGTTCGGTTCTGTTTTCTTTTTTCTTTTTTGGGTGACCAAACCACTAACACCCTTTTGGGTGTTTGTGGTTTCGGCGTGGCCAATTTAAGAGGAGCTAAGTGAAACGAAATGAAATTTTTTCATTGTTGAGCAACAATGCCTTTTGAATGGGAAGTCACAGGAATAGAAATTAAAGTGTTTTCGGCTTCGCTCGTTTCAATTAGTACACGGCGGTTTGGTCACCTCGTTGGTGGTTTGGTTACCTGGTTGAATGAACCTCACAGGTGTAGGTATATCTCAAGAAATGAAGGCAAAAGCAGATAACTGCTTGTAGCCTATACCATCAGGTAAGATTGTGAGGAAACCACGGACTAGATTTATTTAAGTTGTTACGTCAGTCTGCAATCCAATATCAGCAAAAAAACCATTATCTTTTTTTTTTTTTTTTTTTATGGATGCGACATTTTTTTTTTGTACCTACCACACACCTATTCGTAATTGCAGCATAAACTGTTGTGGGAGCTACCCACCTACCTACAGATAATATCACTAATTTCCTGCCATGTCATGGCACTTAGATAATTCTGAGCTGCCTTTACAAAAGAATGGAAAGAGTGTGCTTTTTTTACAGAAATGGGTAGTACATTCCAGACCTTAATTCCACGGAATACTAACATGTGTTTGCCACGTTGCGATAAGGCCAAGGGTTGTCTTATATAAAGCTCCAAGTACTGTCTAGTGTTTGCATGCGGTCTTTGTAATTCACACCCCTCAATTTGAATGAGATTGTTCCACAGTTTGTACACAACTGCCAATGCTCTATTTGCAATCATGTGAAAGATGGTTGGGATGTTAAAATCCAAAAACAATGGACGAGATGGTGTGGTCCTAGATTTGAAAGCCATCATCCTCAGAATGGCTTTTTGTTTAATAAACAGTGGGTACAGTCTCGTATAGTTTGTTGATGACCAGGCTTCAATCCCATAAATAAGTTTGCTATGAACCAAGGAAAAATAAATGGTGCGCAACAAATACTTGGGTAAAAGATGTCGGACTCTTGCAAAAGTGTACAGGCAGTGGTTCATATGTCCAATTAAATGAGTCAATTGGACTTCCCAGTTCAAACACTTATCCAAGTGCAGACCTAATACCTTCAGGTAAGGGGATGGAGAAAGTAACCTCCCCAACAATTCAAGCCTGGGTTCCTGATGATTACCAAGACTCATCTGATGAGGTTCAAATATACAGAAGTTTGTTTTACACAGGTTTAAATGCAACTTATTTACAGCAAGCCAATTGGCTACACATACCAAGTCTCTAGCTAACTCATTGACTGCTACATTTGGATCCACATTTGATGACATCAAAGTGATATCATCCGCGAAAAGTATTAGCTTCGACTGAATATTTAACATAAAAATATCATTAATAAAAAGAACAAATAGCAATGGGCCCAGCACCGAGCCTTGAGGTACACCAACACTTATTCAGTTGCAGAGAAGAAGATGATCCCAGAAGAGAAGTAAATTGTTGCCTGCTTGACAAGTAACTCCCAAGGAGCTTGGAAGTATGCCCCCTATGGCCATAACATTCCAGCTTTCCCAAAAGCAGAGAATGGTCGACTGTGTCAAAAGCTTTGGACAGATCGAGCGACACCAGTGCTGTGACCATCCCAAGTTCCATTTTATTTGTAATTTCTGTGGCTAATGTATGCAGAGCCATGGAGGGCGATTTGCCAGCAGTAAACCCAAACTGCATTTCATGGAGAACCCTGTTTTTGACAATAAACCCAGAAATCCGAGAATGGATTAGCTTTTCCAATACCTTATTCAGAGTTGAAAGCACAGCAATGGGCCTATAGTTTGCAGGGTCTGTCTTGGCCCCTTTTTTGTAAATAGGAACTATGCGTGCAATTTTAAACACATGTGGGTATTCTGCAGCACAAATTACCTATTTGATTGAACAAATAAGTCAAAGGTCCAAGAATCCATGGAAGAACAGACTTCAGCATATGTGTAGAAAAGCCATCAGATCCACAAGAACTTTTATTTGCTAGAGATTTGATGGTGGTCTTTATCTCCACCTCATCTACAGGGGCAAGGAAAAGAGTCTCAGTAACATTTATAGCATTGAGATTTACGGATGGAGCCATTCCTGCATCTAATGGTGGCAAATTATCAATGACATGGCAAAAAAAGTTATTCAAAGCATTCATAATATCAGTAGGAAATCTTAAACAAGCAGTCTCTCTGTTCTGAACCACATTTATTTGAGATATTTGATCTGCATTAGCTTTACTTCTGATCAGACTATTTATGACATGCCATGTCTTCTGATAACTATCTGCCACAAACAACTTGTTGGCATAATATGCCTTTTTTACATGTCTTATTGCATTAGTAGCCTTATTCCTGGCTTGTACATAGTCCAACTTTAACCGGTCAAGCCCGAAATTACGAATTCTGGTTTTAAAATGCTTTTCCGCACTTTTCGGAAACACGGAGTGTCGCCCCCGACGGAATAAATAATGTCTGCAAGGATTTTTGAAAAACGGAAAAATCGGAAATGCATGCATTTCCCGCCCAACCAAGCCAGATTTCTGCTCTGTGTCATTAAAATCGCCTATAATTTAATGTTTTCAACAAAAAAAAAACACCTCTGCACAAAAAAAACGATAGATATACCCAAAAACCCAAAAC
>JASGXE010020800.1:0-31025 GCA_030068105.1 Sinentomon sp. SZTP_YWyxl
AACATTTCTGTGGATTCAACCTCATTTTAGAAATCGTGCACCACTGGGAAATCGATGTCAAGTCCTCCTGGAGAACCTGTCGATCATTAGTTGTGTCTATCTGCCTGTACAACACACAGTCATCTGCAAACAGACGCATCTGCGACTTTATTCCATGAGATAAGTCATTTATATAAACAATAAACAATAATGGTCCCATCATTATACAAGCAAGGATCTCAACATTATTTGTTGACGTCTACTCATTTTTCACCAACAAAAACTAAAATTCGAATTATAATAGTATTACGCGATAATACCTGGCTGTATAATTCCGGAATGGATCCAGGGATGCGTGAACCGATGATAAGGGAGAATGATATACATTTATGGATGTATCACAGCAGCGCCACATAGAGAACAATTATTGAAACATGCGAGGGCGGAGTTCATTATTAACTCAGACTCCATTTGGAATCAATGGCAGCATGTGCCGCAAAACATCATGACACTCGTGTGAGGCGTGAAGTTGCACCAAGCCCTGTTGAAATTAGATGGCCCCTGTATTCACCAGTACTTCAAAATATCGCCTATGTTCGAGGACTTTCGATAAGCTCCGTATCATGCTAATCTTTTGGTGAAAGTGGTATGGCATTAGTAAAGTTGGAACTTTTTAAAAACCGCTTTCGTTTAATAACTTATTCAAGCAATGGCACGTTGCACAGAAAGTCTACGGACTGCTATTCTGAAAGAGTTGCGTTTTAGTGCCGAGGGCGTTCTGATCTAAAGCGGCTATCTAAAAAACTTCACAAACGGTTGGTGATTGGCATGAGTGGGAAGAACATGACGATGCTAGACAGTGTGGACGAACCTTGCAATTCTCTGTGATAAGCGATCCCACACGAGGCAATGTTAAGCGAATAAAACAGTGAGCGTTTTACATGTGAATTGCGAGAAGGACAAAGACGAATTACCCCTCTTGAATAAAAAGTATAAAGCTTATCCCTTAAAGACTTCAGCGCTTCTTTATAAAGAGCAATTTTGCCGATTATGCAACTGGAATTTTTTTTCTCCCTCTACCATCCAAGAAATCCATAGGTGGACTCAAGTTAGACGGAAATTCCATTCCACATTTTCTGTGACAAAACGCATTGAAAGCTTTCTAAATTCCAAGGTTGACGACGTCTCACGATTTTTGTCGGGAATGCAAATGTATCTGAGGAATTTGTTCGCATTTACTCAGCATATGAAGGACCTAATACCAATAAAAACCTATAACACGACAATGTACTTAAAAGTAAAATTCCGAAAACCTACGAATGCGCTTCTCCAGTGTGTACTAACAACGTCTACGTCAAACACATGCACACATTTGTTTCGCCTGTTTTCCTTCTGACTTCATGCATTTCGATCTGTCTCGTGACCCTGAAAAAAATCAAGACCAGTAACAATGTGTGCATTTTTGGGTTAAGTCGTTTATGAGGGGGGCCACAATTGCACGCTCGCAGGGAAACATTTTCAGAAAAAAATCTATTCTCTCAGCCATGCCGTTGTGTCCCCCCTTTGGATCATCAGACGGTACAGGGTGTGCCTTTTCTCTCTGTCGTGCAATTGTGCACCTCTCTGGCATCGAAAACTGTTTTCTTTTTGTATTTTCTTTGTTCCTGATTCCAAACAAACAAAAAACAAAAAAAAAAACAAAAAAAAAAACAATTGTTTTTTTTTATTTTGTTTTTTTTTGCTCCTGCTTTATTTCTTTGTTCCCGCAGATTGAGTTGGGTGAGGTCCAGGTCGTTCAAAGTTAGGTTTCAAATTCACTACACATAAGAGAACCCTAACTTAACGTAACCTAACCTAACCTAGACCAATCTAACCTCACCTAACCTGACCTAACCGACCAAAAGGCACACCGACTAAAAGGCACAAGGACTACCCGACAGAAAAGCCACACCCGTGCTGCATGCTGGTGGCAAAGAGGGGGACATAATTGCACGGCCAAGAGCACAGTCCTTTTCTGAAATTCTTTCCCTGCGATCATGCAATTGTGTCCCCCCTTATTTATGACTTAGCCCCATATTTTCGTTTGAAGTACCAAAAGCGTACATCAATGTAGAGGAAATTAAAATTAAAGATTTCAACTTCGTTTTTCGAATCAGTTTCCGGAGTTTCGCCAATTTTTACTTGCTTTTTTATACACGATATTTTCGAGTTTGACTTCGTCATCGAAAATTTGATTTTCATTTTGCTTTGTTTGTGCATTCGAATTTTTTCTGTGGTTCGCCCTTCATGAGGAAATCGTGGTTCTGTTGGGGATGATAATCCCGGTTGTCTTCCTTTGGAACAGAATGGTCAGCCGAATTGCCATTCTATAGTTTTCGGAACTTTACTTTTGTTGTGCAATTCTTGATTGGCAATAAACTATGCCTGATCCTTGCTCTACGCATAAATTCGCGTTGTGTCTTCATCGTGTTCCAGCAACATGAACCTTGTTCCAAAATTTCAAATACATTTTTCTGGTAATCTGTTTCGTCATGTCAGCATGCGTGCGCAAATTATAAATGAAAGCATTTTCAATCCTTTATCAATTAGCAGCGTTTTGAATCCTGGCTGAAATTTCTGCCCCTTTGCTTGATTCCCCAAAAGTTCGAATTAGGATAGTTCGAAGCCTGAAAGTCATAATTGCTACAGTCCCTTAAGTTCCAATCAGAAAGCGCACCTGCTCCGAAGAATCTTTTCTGCGTCATCTCCAAAAGTTGGATTCTTGGATGAGTCAAATCAGATTTGGCAAGGTCAAATTCGATTCTCCGAGATAACTTGAAATAGCTGAAACCAGATTTCTTAATTTCGGATTGACAACATCGAAAGATATTTAGGTAAGACTTTACAATCCGAAGCAGCCACATTTTGATTTTGTGCAACCAACTTCTGGAACGTGATTGACGTTTTGCCTTTCTTTTTTTTGTCTCAATATTAAAGTGAACACCAAACCTGCGACCTGACCCCCAATCCTCTCTGCCTGGCACATGTTGCCAACCCACTGGATAGTGTCCGTCATCACTTGTTGTCAATATACACTATACTTATCAAAAGTCTTCGAACATAGGAGTTTATTATAAACTCAGGCGCCATTTAGAATCAATGGCAGCATGCGCCGCAAAACATCATAACACTCGTGTGAGGCGTGAAGTTGCACCGAGCCCTGTTGAAATTAGATGGCCCCTGTGTTGACCAGTACTTTAAAATATCGCCTAGATATTCGAGGATTTTTGATGAGTTCCGTAGAAGTGGCACTTTGATAGCGGGTCAGGAGAAAATCCCGAGTTGCGACTCGATGTCAATGATGGGATATGAGCAGGCGAACCCTGATTGACGGCTGGCATGTGGGACAAGGAAGAAGTTATAGACAATGCCAGTCAGTTACGGAAATATAAGGGCGACTTTGGCCGTTTCACAAATAAACAAAATATGTGTGACGCGTAGAGTAAGCAAATCATGCACCTCGACCGAAGCAAAAACAATGGAATCATAAAGGCCGTTCTCCAGAAGAGTCGCCTCAATGTCCCCAACAAAGTGATGAAGATTCCACCCGCGCATTGTTCACTGCCCACAATCGATTATCCGTATTGATTCTGCGATTCCTGCATATTGCTGAATGCTTTCAAGTTTAATGTCAACTGTGTTTGCAAAGATTGTCAAGAAGAAACTGTGAATAAAAGGAACTTTGCACACCAAAATGTAACTCCATCTGACTTTTTTCTCCTTCATCCTTTCCACCCTGGAAAGTTTCAGAACATAAATTCCAAAAAATAAATCTGCTTGCATGAAGCTGAGACAAGTTAAGGCAAGTTGAGGCAAGTGAGGCAAGTTGAGGCAAGCACAGACGAGTAGAGACAAGCAGTGACAAGTGGAAGCAAGTGGAGACATGTGGAGACAAGTTGAGACAAGAGAGACAAGTAGAGATACTCGTACGTAGAGACAAGTGGAGACAAGTAGAGATACTCGTACGTAGAGACAAGTGGAGACAAGTAGGGATACTCGTACGAGAGACAAGTGGAGACAAGTAGAGATACTCGAACGGAGAGACAAGTGGCGACAAGTAGAGATACTCGTACGAGAGACAAGTGGAGACAAGTGGAGATACTCGTACGAAGAGACAAGTGGAGACAAGTAGCTATACTCGTACGTAGAGACAAGTGGAGACAAGTGGAGACAAGTAGAGGTACTCGTACGTAGAGACAAGTGGAGACAAGTAGAGATACTCGTACGAAGACACAAGTGGAGACAAGTAGCTATACTTGTACGTAGAGACAAGTGGAGACAAGTAGAGATACTTGTACGAGAGACAAGTGGAGACAAGTAGAGATAATCGTACGTAGAGAGAAGTTGAGATACTCGTACGTAGAGAGAACTGGAGACAAGTAGAGATACTCGTACGTAGAGAGAAGTGGAGACAAGTAGAGATACTCGTACGTAGAGACAACTGGAGACAAGTAGAGATACTCGTGCGTAGAGACAAGTGGAGACAAGTAGAGATTCTCGTACGTAGAGACAATTAGAGACAAGTGGAGACAAGAGAGACAAGTGGAGACAATTGGAGACTAGTAGAGACAAGCAGAGATACTCGTACGCAGAGACAAGCTGTGACAAGTGGAGACAATTGGAGACAAGAGAGACAAGTAGAGATACTCGTACATAGAGACAAGCTGAGACAAGTAGCAAGTAGGCACCTACTCCTGCAGTTCACCTTTTTTAATTTCTTTTTTGGCGCTTTTGTCTTTAGTCACAATTCATTTGACACGAGGTGGCTTGAGCAGGGGCCTACCTACAGGGTGCCTGTCAATATCATGGAACAAAGGATCGTTATCTGTCCCAAATTACGATAGGGTGTATGGATCATTTGCGTTTATTCTAGGGTGCGAACACGGTTGATTTGGATTGCAATTCAGATGGAGAAACGTTGCCTTGCTCAAAATGACCAGCAAAATCTTGGATTACAACGAAACAGAAAATCCCCAACACAATAATGCCTCACCATATCATTATTTTTAAGGGGTTACCGGTGTATTTTGGAGCACTCACAGCAGCGTATACACAGAGCATGAACATGCAGGGGGCCATGTTTCTTCGTCGCGCAACGCAACGCAATGCGAACAATCCCCAGTTCAGCAATAAAATTTAATAGAGTGCTTGTAATTTTGCTTTCCGGAAGCTGAGATAGGATTTACTTTGGTTGGAAAGAACTTTTGTACAGGGCTTCCTAAATTACTGTGGCGAATTTTTGACCTCCTTTTCCTTTTTCTTTCACGATGTATCGAATGAGGTTGGATTGTGTAATCCGTTGTTGGTTCGGTACGGTATACCGTATAAATACCCCTGAAAGTTTTGCAATGCTTAGCAGCTTGTCCGTTTAAGTTAAAGGGAATACCCCTCGGCCGTGTTCCACGTTGCATTTCACCCTCAAGTTCAACTCAATAACTAATTCAGCGGGTAGATTCGCGTTGCGAAAATTTAATTTCTATGCACAACGCTTGCATTCCTTTTCCATTGTTGCATTGAAAGATGCATCCGTCTGCTGAATTGGCTATTGTGTTGAACCTGAGGGTGAGTTGCAATGGGGAATACGACCGCCTGTATTTTATGCAGTTTGGTACACCCTGTACGTCTATCTGCCTTGGCGAACGGTGCAATGGGAGTAATGTATCGAACCGAGAAGTGTGTGAAATAATGGAGTGTCTTAATTGCTTCCCCTGGAGCCGAGTGCTTCTAAAAACCCGCTGAAAAAGTTAAAGTTCCCGAGATTTCAAAAAAGTGCGATGCTTTTAGTAACACAATTCAGTTTCAATTCATGGCAGAGAAAGGATCCAATCAGGGCTTTCTGTGAGAGATTTTTTCGAAGCTTTAAAGTGACCGCCCATTGTCGCAATGGCTGAAAATGCTGTTCCGGAGTTGGCTGGTTGCAGAACTTTTTACTGGACGAAGGAAACTTCTAGTTCTTGAAGTTTATTCTGATGCTGAAGGTAATGCCTTTCTCAGTTCAATATGCTGCGGCCGTTTCGAATTTTATCCAGGCTCCGTGTGACGTCATTTTGGTGAAGGCAAGACTCTGCTGCCACCTTACGCACTCTTGGAACTCAGAATAAGAACCCGCTGACACAATATCAGTTCACGAACACATGCACGAGACACGCGTTGAATAGTTGTTTTTTGTGCTTCATTTTTTTTTTGTTTTGACAGTCAAGTTTGTGGCATCCCTGACGCCACTTGTTCGAGGAGCACTTGGGGCGAGACTGTCGTTTTTTGGCCTACAGACTACAGACTACAGACTAAGGCAATTGGGTGGGTTGCCTTAGTCTGTAGTAAGTTTAGTTGCGTCGAAGTTAGATCTACTTTTGGTGTTCCAGCTTTTGACGGGAAAAATCGGTTGCTATGCTCGGATGTGAGGTTCTTGCGGTTGACAACTAGATTGGTTTTCGACAAAACGCAGCTAAACTACAGGTTTGATGGTGCGACAAAACTGGCACTGCAAAGAGTTAAGGGGAATTCCTTTCCCATAATCAGGCTGAAAACGGAGAGAGGGGTTATGGGGATTTTGACCTCGTAGAAACGTTTGAGGAGATTGTAAATTAACCGAAGGTGCGCGATGCGGGTTTTAAGGAAAATCAAGAAAAATCTTCATTTTTCACTGGACTTTCTTCCTCATGTCAAAATACCCACGACATCTCCTCCTCTTTCGAGGTTCTCAAATTGACACTTGTTATTGAGGGAATTCTTATTTCTCTCTCAGAATACTTGAGCGCATTTTCAGTTTTATGGTGATCACGTCTGAAAAGCTTTATTGGTTTTCTACATCCGGGAGGTTATGCATCCAAGTATGAATTCGATTTCGGGCCAATCGCAAAATTTGGGCCAGTCGCAAAGAGCAAAGCTACTTGACATCACAGCCATAAAAAAAGATGGCCATGCATGAAATTATGGCAACCAAAAAAGATGGCCACAAAAAAGTTGGCCGACAAAAACGATGGCCATCAAAAAGATGGCCGTCATCATTCTCAACATCAAACCCAAAAACATAAAAAAGACGGCCATCAAAAAATGGCCATGAAAGAATGGCCATCAGAAAAATATGGCCCTCAAAAAGTAGGCCACCAAAACGATAGCCGTAAAAATGATAGCCAGCAAAAAGATGGTCATCAAAAAAGATAGCCAGCAAAAATGATGGCCATATAAAAATGCCATCAAAAAAGATGGCCACCAACAGTTTTACCGTTCGAAAATCGGCTCCAGTAGACACTTTTACTCAGCACCAAGTCCAAAATCTTTTGTCTTTGGCATATAAAAGCTTGTAAACGGACCCTCATACTCGTAGAGAGAGACCGCAGGAAAAACTCGGACACAAGAATAAAAGTTAAAAACAATTTGGCAAATCAAAAAGTTTTCATTTTCTCTCTGGCATGGCTCCCGGCTCCCTGCTCCCTCCGATTCATCTCTAACCTTACGGCCGCCACATTTATACTGGGGCGATATTAATGTAGGTCTCAGCGGTTCCTATAGATAGATGTTTCATATACCACATGTATAGCCCACGGCCAACTTTTTCGCTGTCGCATCTTTTATTGGCCGTTCTTCCAACGGCAACGGCATCCGACCAGTTCTACCGTTGTCTGCGGCCGTCCGGTCTTTTCCCTGCCGCATTTGGACCATTGTGGTGCCTGCTGTCCGCCTAGAAACTAGGTACATGTTGTCATAGGATAGCTGCAGTAAAGATGTTTGGAAGCAGTCATTTTTGTACCAGCCACCACCATCTATTGACTGGAATTTTCAGGTTTCTTTATCTCCAGACTGATCCCAATTCTCCAGTGGCGTCTTGCCAATTGTAAAATTTTTCTCGATTTGTTTTATGAATTTCCTGAATTCGTGATCACTGTTCTTTTTGTGTTGTCGTTTGATAAGTGGCCGCCCCAAAAATAAAGCACTTTCGTTCATTTGTTCAAAAATATGCGACTGGAACTGTAGTTTTTCCGAACTTCCCTTACCGTACAATTCTGTTCAAAATATGCGACTGGAACTACTTTTCGGAACTTAGCCTTCCCACAAAGGTGTTTCGAATATGCGGCTGGACCAGTTTTTCGGAACTTCGCTTTCCGCAATGTTGTTTAAAATATGCAATTGGAATTTGTTTTCGGAACTTCCCTACCCAAAATGCTGTTTAAAATGTTCGATTGAAACTGGTATTCCTCTAATTTTGTGAATGCGTTAAAAATTTCGCTCCGGATCCGTCACCAGAGAACAATTGAATGAAAGGGTCAGTAAGAAAACACTGTAAACCATAAGACACTTGAACACTTGAAAATTTTGAAGACACCTTAAAACACTTGAAAACATTTGAAAACCCTTGATAGCACTTGAAAACGCTTGAACAAAACTTGAAAAAAAAAATTTAAAATACTAAAACACTCGAAGACACATGATGGAAAGGTTCCGTTAGATCGGCGTTTGGGATCGTCCGTGCTCCAACTTTTTCTACCCCTCATGGCGGTCCAAAGTCTTTGCCGCGTGAGTAGGTCGGACAGCCACCATTTAAAACTCTATGGGGCATTTTTCTGCAGCCTAAAGTGCATTCTGGCACCCTGTGCCCTGACGGTCAGAAGAATACGTGGCGCTTCGACTGGCCAGCCCACACTCAGTCTCGCTTAATAGCTCCGAGCGGAGATGGAACAACAAAATTAGTTCTTTTTTTGGCTTTCTACAACGTCGGCCTCCAGTGCTATGCGGCCACAATTTTCGGCCGGCAATGAAGAAATTGCTAGGCGTGAAGGATTTCCGGGGGACGCCGAAAAACACGGAGCGCTCTTTCTATCGCGCAGCCTCGTACACGTGAAGGAAATTCCGTGCCAGGAAAAGTTCAGCTGCAATAGACGGGCCTAGCCGGTTCTTGTTTGTCGTCGTCTCAGCAGGGGAAATATAAATGGAGCAACCAACTTCTACGACGTGATAGCATACGAGGCCGCTTACAGAGTCACTAAAAAGACGTCCGCACTGAACGAGAGCTGGAACACGAATGAGCGTGATGGCATACGAGGCCGCTGACCTAGTCACCAAAAAGACGTCCGCACTGAACGAGAACTGGAGCACGAATGAGCATGATGGCATACGAGGCCGCTGACCGAGTCACCAAAAAGACGTCCGCACTGAACGAGAACTGGAGCACGAATGAGCATAATGGCATACGAGGCCGCTGACCGAGTCACCAAAAGACATCCGCACTGAACGAGAGCTGGAGCACGAATGAGCAATCTTGCACGCGTCCAGTTCCTCATCACCATGTTCTCTGTAAGCTTTAACATTTCAAAAAACTGAAAATTCGATTTTTTCCCTGTCGGTTGACGAGTTCACCTCAACATTCTACTGAACTGAACTGGTCTTCAATGAGCAATTCTTCACCGCGTCCGTTCCGATGCTTGTTCTCTACTTTTGTTTCAACATGCTTCTTGTCATCCTACCGTTTGATATTCGCCTGAAGGCCTGGAACTCGGTCATTCCTGTCATTACGCCTTGTCATTAAACTTCCCCTAAGCCGATACTTGATTGTCAACATACTTTAATGGGTTCGCCTGGAATCGCTTTGTCACACTTGATATTGCCTAGCGGAACTCGGTCATTCCATGGCCATTTGTGATGACAGGTCGAGGGACAAAAATTTCAATGCAGGAGCGGACTGGGGATAAAGTGCCAACTGGACAATTATTATAGTTGGTGAATAGTTGGTCAAGGTAGGTGGGTAAGGTCAGGATTGGTTAGCTTAAATAAAGAAATGCAGACAAATTTAGGACAAGCGAACTTGGCTATTCAGAACTATTATCCAAAATTTTGGTTTTATAACATTCTAAAATGCAATGGGCCGATTTTATGCAATTTTGTCACAAAAAGAAAAGAATCCGCGGCCTAAAAGATGGGCTTCGTTTAAAAAATCGGCCCAATATCTGGCTTTAAAACGTCGTAAATCCACTCATAGGTTGGAGGCCATATCTGCCGTAAAAGTGTCGTTTTGGTTATTCATTCAACTCAAATTTCGTCAGGGAGATCATGTGTTGCTCCTCTTAAGTAAAACCACTTGGTGTAAACCGAGCTCTAGCCGCCGCGACCATGGGGCATGGATGGACGGCCGTTAGCAGCAAAAAGGATCTTGATTGCTTCGCCAACCCGGCCAGCTCAGCTGTCCATCTCGGAATGGCCAAAAGTACAAAAGCGTGCACAAAGGGTGAGATAGAGAGAGGGGATGCTGCTGAAGATTGAAGGGGAGTTGGAGGTGGGCATGGCGAGGGATGCTCGAAGCTGCAAAAAACCTGGCATCATCTCCCTGCAGGATACTCAAATGGTCAAAAGTCTGACACAACTTTTCATGTGAAGATGAGTTGGACTATGTCTATAGGCTCTCGCGATTCGCCGGGGAGACTTGCGGGAAAACTTCACACAAAGGATTCAAATGAATGACTGTCTATCGGTTATGAAGGGGTGGCTCTCTTTCAAAAACCGACCGCAGACGAATATTCGGACCATGCATGCATGTGAAAAATTAGGTTTTCAGGAATAAGAGGAGTATGAGAGGGGTGGAGAGGGTTTGGTTTGGCCACCGTGAGAGGGAGAGTGCACTATTGAAGTTGTTTGCGCTTGAAAGCCGGGATGGGGCTTTCCACGGGAAAGGGAAACGACAGGGTGCGTGCTTTTGGTCAAGGTCGAACCAATTTTTCTAAATGTTTCACTGTGCAGGAGAAATGGAGCACACAAAACGGAGAGAATATAGCGGATTTTTCCAACACGAGCAAAGAAGCAAATGGCAGATTTTTTCCAACACGAGCAAAGAAGTCAACCTCCACATTTTTTCCAGCGCAAACATAAACAAAAAAGCTATCCTCAAATTTCTCCAGCACGGGCAAAGAGGAAGTAAGCCCAAGATATTTCCAGAACGTTCAAAGAAGAAAAAACCCCAGATTTTTTTTTATCAAGACCAGAAAAGTTACCCTGGGATTTTTCCAGCACGAGCAAACAAGCTAAGCTCAAATTTTTCTAGAACGAGCCAAAAGGATAACCCCAGATTTTTACAGCACAAGTAAAAACGCTACCGTCAGATTTTTCCGGCACAAGCAGAGGACACCTCAGATTTTTCCAGCACTGGCAATGAAGCAAAACCCCGAATTTTTGCTCACGAATAGAGTGTGCGACTCGAATTATTAGAACTTTTAGAATTATTAGAATTTTATTAGATTTTTATTTATTTTTTTTTAATTATTTTTATTTTTTAGATATTTATTAGATTTATTAGATAATTATTGAATTATTATTATTATTATTAGAATTATTATTAGAATTATTAGAACTTCAATTATGAAGAAATATGAAACAAACTTTTGCTCTTCGTACCAATGATTAAAAAAATAAAATCTAGACGTGTAATTCATTATTAAACTGATGATGCTGTCGTGTCATTCAAGAGTGCCTTCTGTGAAAAATTTTCCTTTATAATGCCGAATTGCAAAAAAACCGAAACCAGCCTCTTTCTTAGCGATTGTGGATAAAAATGTTCGAATAACGATTTTATTCCCTTTTGCGATGATCAAAAGTATCCACAGCAGAATTTCCATTCTTTCTCATTTATATGTAACGACTCAGGAAAGACTGCAAGGAAAGCAAATATAGTGAACAATACGATAAAATTTGCTAGTGACAGGAAAGGTGTCGAAAGACCGGTTTTTGTTACAGTTTTGTAGGTACGTTTTTGTAGGTACGTTTTTGTTATTCAGTTTTGTTATACAGTTTTGTAAGTACGTTCCTAAGAGTGTACAATATCTTAAAGCATCAAACTCAATAATTGTTGTTACTTGATAGGAAGGCGTACCTGAATCGCGGTTTTTGCTACACGTATGAAACAAATTTTATTTTTTAAATGAGGAACGTTCCTGAACGTTCCTCATTATGAGTGAGAAACGTTCCTCATTACGAACACACCATAACGTTTATGAACACACCATAACGTTCAGAAACGTTATGGTGTGTTCGTAAAAGTTTGGCCAGATAAAAAAGCATCAACAAGGAATAATATTTTATCACATTCTGGACTGTGATTTTCGCGGACGTTTTCCTGCCCTAATCGGCGGACACCAACCAGTTGGTTGACAACACAGCGATATAGGCGGATGTGAACCCATAGTGGGTGGACAATCGGCAATAGGCAGTGATCAGCTAAAAATAAAATTCAAAGTTGATTAGCGTGTATTCATTCTATTTTTTTCGGTTTTGTTAGCGAGAAAATCAGACGTTGCGAATGAGAAATCGCAAGTGACTCCCGAGAAATTGACAGCCGGAAATATGGTACACAAGCATATGGGGCTGTTACCCATAGCATTTGACTCCCGGAAGAATACTATCGGATTTGTGGGAAAGCCGCTTCCGTAACACCCTGTCGCGGGGCACTTTGCGAAATCTTATCGCACACACGATCAGTTCTCACCGCATATTCATGGCGAATGCATTCTGCGGAAAGAATCGCCAAATGAATATCAAACAAATTTCAAAGATAAAGACTCTCTCTATCTCTCCCTCTCCCTCCGTCCCGCTGAGTTTTCGGTCGAGTTCCCAGGAATTGAGAGGTGGAACAAAGGGAAGATGATTGGATACGTTGCACTAAGAAAGTTGCCACTGATGAGATGACGCAGCCGCAAAGCTGGCCGCAACCAAATATACAGGGTGAGCTGTCGAATGTGTGGACACAAGTACGAGTTGTTATTCGTGTAAAAGTGCTTTTCAAATATTGTATAATATTTTGCCCAAGTAGATATGCTTTTTGGAAGTGGGGCAGGTTTCTGCATTTTTGCCCATAATTTGCTGTAAAATCTGCTCTGTTCGTCTTTTTCGCAGGCCGCACTCGTCAGTTTCTCATTCGACTTTTGGCAGGCTAAGAGAGCAGATGTTAAAGAATATGTACAGAAATGATAGATTGATTTCTATATTTTTGGAGTTTCAAAAAGCATTTCTGAAACAATTATGCACGTTGTAGGTGCAGGATCATTTGAATTTAGACCAGGAGCTCTGAGGCAGGAGGTGTGAGGTAAATTCCAGCAAATGAAATCTCGAAGTTTTCTCAATGGCAGGTCAAACACATCCTCAGGGCTCGATCCTCCGGGTAGTCCTGCCTTACATCACAATGTCCCTTTTAGAGGCTTGTGAGTTGATCTTGGCATGCATTGCAACACCAGCCTATGGTGGTAGTCCGAATTTTTCCATCTTCATGATCTTGTGATTGTGGTCTTTATGCGAATAGAATGACGGCAAGTCCAAAGTGCCCGAGCAGGGCACCTGGACTAGGAAAACAGAACCTAACCCAACGCCTGCAAGGACTAGGAAAAGGCATGTCAAAGGTGTCACTTCCCTCCTTGCTCGAAGAGAGTCCCATCCCAAGGAAGCTCACATGAGACAGACACTGCTTCGTCGTCTGTGTCTAAGCGCTGATCACGAAACGGGCAGCTTTACGCTGTACCTTCTCGAGATCTGAAATCTTGCCACTTCGCAACGGATCCCAAGTTGTACCAGCATAATCTAGGATTGTGCGGACTTGGCTGAAATCAGTGATGAAAACGCAACTGCTAAAGCGAAGAAATGCTGGGACACCTGTAATGAAACTGCGTGTGTCTAAATGACATTGGCGTCAACTGGTTGTGCTGCACAATAACTCTATTTCCTTTTCGGGACAGATATGCCACTTTGGCATCACGGCAACAGGATGCATGCCTATGCTGGGTTTATTTTCGGTTTACACTGTTAAATTAATGTGAAAATAGATATACTCGATTGATTGCGCAATCACAGGAAAACATGCTATAGATTCTGTGGCGTCCCGTCAGAGTGACGATAACAGTAGAAGCGGAAAATAGTCGAACTAACGCTACGCACTCCAGCGAACGAATGGCCGCACTCCAGCTGATGTTCCATCTCACTGGCGACAAAACGACATGCTCATGATACAATGATGCCTTGGGCAGAGTGCATTTGTCTTCTTGCAAACAATTTCGGTAAAGAATTTGCTCTAGAAGAGGTTGTTAGAAGAGCTTTAGAAGCGCATGCATGCCTCGATCCTACGATCACCGATCATCAACTACAGGCACTCGAGCGTTTTTTCGCAGAATAATTCCAATCAACTGACAGGTGGTAATTTGCAAAGTTATGGTGCACAAAATAAACCCAACCCGGTCAGCCTATTTAAGAAATGCCTACCGTTTTGGGCACTTTCCCATCGAACCACGTGTAAAAGTTCTGACCCCCCCCCAAAAAAAAACGGAAAAAAACGTTTGAAACAAAAGGAAAAAAGGTCAGGTTAGGTAAGGTTAGGGTAGGTTAGATGGGCTAAATAGGTTAGGTTTGGTTAGGGTAGGTTAGATGGGCTAGATAGGTTAGGTTTGGTTAGATTGGCTTTATTTTTTTACTTTTTCGTCACGCGCAAAATCGGGATATGCCCAAATCAGAAGATAGGTATTTCTTAAATACGCAACCCGGAAAGGGACTCGCAGAAGAAAGTTGCGTACCGCGTACTTAAAACCTTTAACGCATACCTTAAAACCACATAGTTAAACGTGTACAAAAAAGCTTAAACCAGCATACCTATTAAAACCTACGTTTTGTGACGTCATTCCCAGTTCCGCAGAACTCGCTCAACTAGGAAATCCTCCCGTGTAAACGATCCCGTGAAAAATCGATTTCCAAGGAAGATCAATGAGAACACAATGCTGGCCCATGCTGCACGTCCGGAAGTTGCCGAGGTGTCAAAAGAAAGCAGAGCCATAGCAACACTATCCTTCCTTTTTGGTCCGAAATTTACGAGGCGGCGCATTTTAAATTCGAAACAAATGTCCAGAATCTTCCAATCAGTTGCGTCCCAAATTGAAACCATAACGACTGTGGCATCTAAAGCATCACTGCATCTAAGCTTGGCATCTAAGCATCTAAGCATGGCATCAAAAGCATCATGGCATCTGAGCATCTAAGCATGGCATCTATAGCATTGGCAAGCATCTAAGCATGGCATCTAAAGCATCACGGCATCTAAAGCCAAATTAGCTAACCTAACCTAAGTTAAAACCCAATTTTTCCCAACCTGAATTACCGAAACGTTACGTAATCTAACCTAACTTAACGTACAACTCTCGTAACCTATCTCGGCTTCTACCAACTGCCTGTGTCAATCAACTGAATGGTGTCAACCACTGCCTGGCAAAAAGTATTTCGGTTTTTTTGTCAAACGTATTTTTATAAAAATATATTCTGTGCAGGATTTGAACCTACGATACCTGTATCCGTATTAGCAGCCCGTCGCACTATACAAAAGACCATTCGGCCACGCCAGCTGCTCCCTTTGGGGTTCTGATTAAGTAAATTGTTCTAAATTTGCGTCATTCCATCTGATTGGTCGAAATTCAGGCGATTTGTTTGGTGTTTATCGAAATTAGAGCGCAGTAGTCCGCTCAGAAATTGTTGCTGGCGGCATGTTGGCATCAGTATTTTGTAGGATTTCCAGTGCAGGAGTTTCGGTTTTTTATGCTCCATTATTTTCCCTTCGATCTTTTCTTTTCTGATTTTCCACGCGCTACATTTCCATTTGCGGCTTCTCTGTTATCGAAACTTTTCCTTCTCTGATCCTCCTTGGATTTGTTTGATCAATGATGCATACAATTTTTTGCTTTATTAAGTTTTTTAATCTATCTTTGTGTTTGTGCTGTTTTCCAAATGCAGCTTTTCTGCTCTGATTTTAGATTCGGCGAAAAAATACTTCCAGCAGACAGCATCCTCATTTCATTCCCTCCCTATCCGTTAGGATATTCCACAACACCTCATTCCATTTTGAGATACACACTGAGGATACTCAACTCTCCCCCATTTAAATATACAGCGAGACTTTGATTGCTGTGCTAAAACTGCCGATTTCGACAGGGTTTTCGTCGTTTTGTGAATTCCAATTACCCTCCAAGCATGCTTCGGGGCATTCTCAGTTCATATCTTCAATTGCAATACGCCAAAAGGTCGACGCCATCTGAGCCCATACCGCCTCCAATCCACCTCATGTATAGAGTTTTGCAAAAACGATTTCTCATCGAATAAGAGGTGACAATTTCCTTTGCAAAATATTGGTTGGACAATAAGCGAGCCAGGAATCACTGCACCGCATATTTAGAGAGTTTGTATTGTAATTTGTATTTGTATTTGTAAACCATCATCTGTCATTACGTCTCGCGATACATTCGAAACCTTTTCTGCAAATGTAGCCATCATCTTGCATTCCCTCTGCGCGTAAATGTGAATTAATCCTTGTGATATATTCCTTTTTTGCAAAGATCTGTACGTTTCCGAATCTTATCATCTTAGCGCACCTTCTGTTGATTCTCAAAAGGTTTGTTTTTTCTCCTTTGTTATTCACCGGGGGTCTTTCTTCAGTTATTCCTTCTTTATTCCACTATCTTTTGGCCAGAGGCGTTTCATCAGGCGGGCCATAAGTTCAATGAGGTTTTGTGCTGATGAGCTGAGGTCGAGCAAATAGAATTCTGATGCTGACGGGCAAAAGACATTTTAAATCGGCTTTCGGTATATACGTATTTATGGACCAAATTCTGGCAAGAATTCATCGACAAAGCATCGGCATTCTTCTTAAAGAACGCAACCCGCATGGCATGAACGCAAATGGATTTTGCAGATGAGGAGCCCATTTAACTCTGTTAAAGAGTCATTGTGATTGTAAGTTCGTTACAAAAACCTGTTTCATATCCAGACAGGGGGAATGAGAGATGATGATTTCCATTTGCAAAATACTTGTTACACATATGGAGACGTAATGGAAGAAGGTGATTTCCTTTTGCAAAATACTTGTAACACATATTGGCTTAGATGGGACAACAAACCAAACAAGAATCATTATGCTGTCATTATCACGTCGATCACATAATGATTCTTGTTTGGTTTGTTGTCCCATCTAAGCCAATATGTGTTACAAGTATTTTGCAAAAGGAAATCACCTTCTTCCATTACGTCTCCATATGTGTAACAAGTATTTTGCAAATGGAAATCATCATCTCCCATTCCCCCTGTCTGGATATGAAACAGGTTTTTGCAACGTCTGTACATATACCTGCGAATTGTAAAGCTTTGCTGTTTTTTTTTTCAGGGGGTGGCCCCTATTTTTCCAACGCCTCCGCTTTTAGCATTCTTCCGTTCCTCTGTGCTCCTTCTTTGCAAGATTTCATTTTTTCTCGTCTCCTTCAATATTCAAGACGTCTCCTTTGAGCGACGTTGCGGCAGAATGACGTTGGTAGAATGACGCAAAGCGCGTATAGTCATCCGATCGGCTTCCATTGGAAATATTGGAAGTCCTTTGTCACCGATGAAAAAGCAAAAGCGGCCTCTTTTTTGCGTGGAAAATCACAACTTACGTACTGTCATTATAAAGACTGTGCATCGCAGGTAAAGATATCTGAAAATTCTCGTTGCGTAATCATTCTTTCGAGTTTGGAGCAGGAATTAGTCAAGGAATAATGAAAAATAAGCCCGCCAATCTTTCCCGCAAAATCTTCCATCTTTATTTAGCGGCGGAATTAAGATACTCATGCATGTGTTTTTCCCATTTACCCGTTGCCTCCGAAACTTTTGTCTTTCTTTTTACTCTTGCAAGCAGTAGAAATTAAAGCGTCAGATTGCAACAAGGCTTTTTACAGGTGTCAGATTTTGACCTCACTTGTTAAAAGAGGATCTTTAATTTCTGCAGCATGGATTTTTTCACTAAAATATGAACAGTCACAATTATTTAAATGTATGAGTTCATTAATTCCGCTACCATTATACACATTTTAATGGCGTTTTCAAGCACTGCGTCGCAGCAGAAGTGACTTTTATTGTTCATGGAGCACAATCCCACATCACGCCTTCAGGTGATCCAAGGGTTTTACGGAGGGCGAGAGCATTTATTTAGGAAGTTTAAAAGTGATGTATTCGTTGACCCACTGTGGGGCAATTGATTATTGGGGCACTTTTGAGAAAAAAAACGCGATTCCTTGCCGACGATTGCTTACTGCATACAAAAGAAAAGAAGCCCGGGGGGAACACCCCGAAAACCTTACATCAGTTTCAGTTTCAGTTTACATTCAAACGCAGATTGCTTGGCTTTACAGGCTGACTTTAGTGCCATTTCAAGTTGGTGTTCAGGCATGGAGGTCAATTCTGGGAAGTATACCTCTATCTCATTCACAAATAAGCGCTCGCATTTATATTTTGGTACTCTTTAGGTGGCCTGCCTCTTAAAATGTTCTGAAATAACTTATCTTGGCATTGTGATTCAAAGTAAACTTAACTGGCACCCACATCTTTCTCGAGGAGCAGCCAAGGCAAATTCTGCTCTTTTCTATATCAAGCAGAACTTTAGAAAATGCCCTCGCATAATACGCGATCTTGCTTACGCAGGAGTCTTGCTCGTCCGATTGTGGAGTATGCTTCCCCTGGGAGGGATCCTTTTTTCGCATCAAATTTTAGATGCTGTTCAACGACGTGCTTCCAGATTTGCAACGGTAGACTATGGTCGCAAAAGCAAGTGTCTCGCAGATGATTCTTGGTCTCGGTTGGGAATCTCCATCGGCTTGTAGGAAAGTGGCTGGGTTACTTGCCCTCTTTCAGGTTGGATCAAATATAGGTGGATGGGCTGAACTTTTAGATTACGTAAATACACCACACTATTACTCCCGCAAGGACCACATTCACAAGATTGATCCATTGAGGTATAATAAAGATGTTAGCAAGTACCTACACTTTTATGCCAAGAACCATTACTGAGTGGAATCTTTTGCCTCAGTCAACTTTCGATCTCCCACTCAGAATTCCAATAATTCTGCAACGGAGTCTTGCTGCGCTATTTAATCCTCACCTCACATAACGGACAACGTGCAAGTGTTTGCTTTCTGGCCCATGAACATGTTTTTTTCCGTTTTGTCTTTGAACTTATATCGATTTTATGATGTTCATGAGTTTTGTTTTTGTACGGCCATGTGACAAGGAATTGTGCTGCCATTTAATTTTTGTTCTGCCATTTGATAAAGGGGAGCAACCCCAAAAATAAAGTTCTTTCATTCATTATAGGTACATTTGTATAATTGTAGATTTTAGATTCAATTCATGTGTTGTGTTGCGGCATTCGAGACATTCTCATGGAACTTCTTTATTTATTAAACTTTATTTTTTTCAACTTCTTTTGACATTCTCTGCAAAATAAAAAAAAATAACAAATATAACATCTGTGAAATCGCAAAATAACAAAAATAACATCTGGGAAATAACAAAATAACAAAAAAAATAAAATCTGGGAAAAAACAAATTAACAAAAATAACATCTATGGGAAATAACAAAATAACAGAACATTTGAGATTTTGAGAGCTCAAGACACAGAGTCTGAGGGTGGAGCCGCCAGAAGTCGATGAAATTGAAATTTGGAGATTATTAATTTTTTGGGTGCAATATTCGTGCTCTGGAGGCCAAATCTCCCGCCATGAGCAGCCAAAAACACATGTCAGGGGGCAATCGAGCCACTGCGGGGCATTTCGCGACAGAGGACAGCCGCCCCCTGCCCTCCGAATCGACGCCCCCTGATCTCGGGGTCTGGGCGTTTCAATATGGGCGTTCCGAAGTCATGATTGCATCTGGCGACTTGAGGGGGATGAAGTGTGCAGAAGTGTACAGTTTTTCGCACTGCTGTGCTCGTGTAATTTCAAGAGAAGAATAACTGGACACTGTGTAAAGGAGCTGTTGCCACTTTCTCATGCTTAAAAGACTGCTTAACTGACGTCGAACTAAGGCGATGAATCTTTTGAGTACCCTGCTTGATATCATTCCTTAAATTAGACTGAGACGGCTTGGTTGACTGCACGAGTGAAGGTTTGGCAGGCAATTGGAGCTTGAAAATAGATCCCAAAAAGCGATATACCTGCTGATTGCTCGACGAGAATAACGCGTGAGAACCTGATTCGTAATTCCTGCTAGGAAAGTTTTTAACTTTTGTCCCCAGAGCTTTGTCTTCTCTAGGCAGACAGCAGCTAGCACTATCGTTTTCTGATCTTCGTGTAAGGCGTAGATTCACGCAGGCGACGCTGGCGGATGTTCGTATAGGAGTTATCAAACTCCGGCATTTCAAACAATTGGTACGTGCTCTGAGATTACGATTCTTCTTACACACTGAAGCATGTTTAGGAAACACTATTTTCGAGGTCTTGAAAACACTCTCACTTACTATTTGTCGGAGTCAAAATAGAACCGTGTCAATTCTATTGCTCCGGGTGGCCAGTTTACAAACCCTGCCGCGACTTTAGACGGCAGGCCGAGGCCCCCATCAGCGAGTATTGTTTTTTCGGAGAGGGGACAAGGTTAGGTCAGGTTCAGATAGCTTTAGGTGAGAAAAATATTTTTCTTGCGTGTGCAGGGCCCCAATCGAGCATTCTTGCATAAAACGCTCTCACCATCTAAAGTCGCGGCAGTAGGGTTTGTAAAAACGCCTCCGGGTGGCGTATTGTTTTCGAATTTTTACACGAATCGGGGGATATCCTGCGACTTGGCGCCTGGACAAAAAAACACAATAAAGCTAGCCCAACCAACCTACCAGCCTGGCCTACCCTAGCATGACTTACCTACCCAATCCTTACATAGTAACCAAAAACGTTTCTTTGTTCAGACCGTTTTTTCCACTTTTCAGGCGGGTCGCAACATTTACCTTATAGGTTGGATGGAAAAGCGTCCAGATTTCATATAGATGAATCAAGTACGCCTGGAGGGCAGATTTCTAGTTGCATAGGGGAGCATTTTTAAGACATTCTCGATCACCTTATATGTTCTATCAAAGAAAACTCTGGACTAGAGCAAAGTAGTGACACTGGTTTTCATGCACTTCGATGTAAAGTAGAAAGAAAGATGGCGTTCTAGTCAAACGCGTGCCACCACTATCTCGCTGAACAGAAAGAGAAATAGAATGCGAACGTAACGACTAACCTGATTCTAATCGAGCTTTCCGAAACTTCTCTTATCTATCCTGACCTTTTTCCTTGTTCCAAATGTTTTCGCCTCATTTACAGCTGATTGGGATTTTACGCAAATCCGTACAGATTCATTACGTACGTCCTGTGGACACCTCGAGCCATCAACGACCGTCTGCTGAACGTCAAGAAACATCAACGGCCGTCTTCTGAACCTCAGGAAACATCAACGCCCAACGGCTGTCTGCCGACCCTTGCAAGAAACATCAACGGCCGTCTTCTGAACCTCAAGAAACATCAACGATTGTCTGCTGAACCTCAAGAAACATCAACGGCCGTCTGCTGAACCTCAAGAAACATCAACGGCCGTTTGCTGAACCTCAAGAAACGTCAACGGCCATACGACGGCCCTCTGCGGAACCTCAAAAAAGTCAAAGGCCGTCTGCTGAGCCTAAAGAAACATCAACGGCCGTTTGCTACCCCTGGCAAAAAACATCAACGGTCGTCTGCTGAACCTCAAGAAACATCAACATCCCTCTAATGGACCTCAAGAAACATCAACTGCCGACTGCTATATCTCATGAAATATCAACGGCCGTCTGCTGACCCTTGCAAGAAGTGATTAACAGCTTATTCAAGCATTTTGCTTGGTGTCTCGGCGTGGACAACGGAGCTTTTGAGACCTCATTAGAGAGGCTAATGTCAAATCTTCTTCATTAGGAACACAATGGGCCGATTTCTTAAACGATGATAAACGTTGATTGCATTCCAAAATCCAAACCAGGATAACTGAATCGCTGTTCGACGATCAAACTGCGGCGAAATAAATCCGCGGCTTCAAATGAAAATGGTATTATTGAGTGAAACGTCGTTGATGGCCGTTTGTGAGAAAGGACAAAAATTTGAGCGTCGTATTAGGCAACAAAAATAAAACAATCTGCATGTCAAAGTTTGACCTTCGTTCAAAAAATTGGCCCATCGAAGCAACTCACTGAGATAGTTTTGACCCAATATCTTTGGTATACTTTTTGATACACCCTGTATGTCTGAGCAAATATGCGTCAGAGACCCATACTCCAACGCTTCAATGAAAACAAGACAAGAAGACATGCGAACGCGGCCATTGTCTATCTGTCAGGTTCAGTTTCCTCAGAAATTCTATTCTACAGGGTTTCCCAAAAGTCACTTGACAACTCCAGAAAAGCGCATTGCAGTTTTCAAGCAATCTGGAAGCTAAGAGTGGAGTTTGTTCCAAATCGAATGGACAGCACCTGCAGCAGGCAGCCTGCCCAACCTGAACATGAAATCTGTAGAAATAGCCCCACAGGAGAAGATTGAAAACTGGCAAATAGCAGGGGTTGTCAAGTGACTTTTGGGAAACCCTCTATATTGTCCTGCACAATAATTATTCTATATTCTATATTCAGTTCAGTTTTTGCTCTCGTCAGGCTCGCCGACCGCCGTTGAAGCTCGCTCGCTCCGGCGATAAGCCCCGTTTACACGTCAAATTACAGCTTGTTCCGTCATCCAGTTTGGTTCCTGTGTGATTCAGTGGTTATTCGAAGATGCCGAGGCGACACAAAGCCGGGGAAGTCTACTGCTTTCCTGATTGTGTATTTGCAAGGAAGTATTCAGTTGAGGGTGGCACGATGATTAAGTGCAGCCTGAGCATGAATTCATGCCCCGCCTGGTTCCACGAAAAATGTGCAAACTTGCCAGCTGACTTTGGTGACGAAGAAACGTGGACTTGCAGAGACTGTGCCAGCCGTTCGATCGTTGACTCGCAGGTTTCGGTGGACACTAGTTTAACCACTAACTCATGTTCTATTGAACAATCCAGTTCCAGTCCACGACCCTCTGCGATGGTGTTGTCTTGCACAGAAAACTCGATTCCAACAACTAATTCTTCGCCTCCTGCGATCGTTGACTGTCCGTTTCCTGACCCTTTGGCAAGTGCTCCGTCAAATTCTATGGAGCTTACCAAGTCAATGCCCGACAGAATCGAAACTCCAGTGTCTGAAAGACTAAGTGAAATATCGCAGGCTCTTCAGCTGCTACGTTCTGACTTCGACGAGCTCAAAGATATTGTCTTTGCGCACATAAACACAAACTGTTCGCGACTTGGAACAATTGGTTCAACGTTAGACTTACACGCTGAGGCCTTGGCGACCCTGTCTGTTTCTCTCGCCGACATCCAAAAGACCCACACCGGCAGTGAAAGTGATCACAATGTTAAGCACACTGGTGACAGTTCATATACAGTTACCAACATGAACTCTCCTCAATCCGATAACCATGTTGACTCCATAGGAGACATCCACCGACCTCCTGTCCCAAATCCAGTACCTCTTCTGTCTATCAAGTTTCCTGAGACTCTTAACAATCTCAGGTCGCCTATCTACAATGGACCCCTAGAGTCCAAACATCTTATTGTGGGCGATTCACTCACTCGCAATCTAGCTGCCAGTGCCAATCTAAAGGACTGCTTGATTCTGACCTTCCCAGGGGCGACAATATCGGATGTCGAACAGTTCTTTATCCGATCGGCTTGCTTGCATAGTGGCATTGAAAGTGTGACCCTGCATGCCGGGTCTAATGACCTGTCCAAACGCTGCCACCCAAAAGTTGTTGACTCCAGATTCAGGTCAATCATTCGCACCATTTGCGACAAGGCACCAAATGCCGCAATTGGTTTTTCGGCTGTTCTTCGGCGTGGCGACGTACCTGACCAAGTGACATTCAACGTGAACCGGTGCCTTCAGGCATGCTGCGAATACTTTGGTCTCCACTTCATCGACGCAAATTGGGAGTTTCGTCGTCATTGGTGGTCGTCCGATAGGATTCATCTGAACCGCCTGGGATCACTGAGGTTTGCAGATGTTGTTTCAAGGCTAGTCAGTGATCTCATGAACATTGGACTCTTACGCTCGGTCATCCTCTCGAACGGTAAACTTTTTGATAGTTTTTTATTTTCACGTCAATTTCCCCCACAATGTTCATCCGGCTTAATTGGTGGACCTGGTTTTGTTCGATGTTAAATCTGCCGCTGATTTCAGTTGATTTTTTCAAAACTAACACTTTTTTTCATTGCCTTCATCAATTGATCGTTTTTAAATTTTTCCTTGCCTGTGCTCGTAAAAAATGCTGGATTACTGGGTGCTTGGGAAATCCCCAGATGCTCAAATTGCATTTTCTGAACCACGAGCTCATTAAAGTGTTTGACGTTAGTGAGCTTATGATTCGGATTCAGTTTGATCATGTGTTCTTTTCGATTACCAATAGCTGTTTTTCGGACCTGAAACTTGCTCTCCTGTTGGCGCTGTTTTTTAAAAGAATGAACTTCCTCCAAGCGCATGAATTCCCCCTTGGACCTCTGGATAATATGTGCTGTAACCCCATGCAAGAAAAACCAACCAACTCCTTGTCATTGAGCATGTTTCGGAAACTCCATGAAAATGTTGCACAAGGGAGTGATGGGGCAAACAAAACTGATGGCAGCTGTTCAGCGACAACTGGATCCGCAGGTTCCGTTACTACATGTCCTGTTGGGCCATTAACTCCGCTGGCCAAAACGCCAATTTTCCCTGGGAGTGATGCATCAGTTTCCGCAGAGGGTGATCGGTTAAAAATTCCCCCAAGAAAGAATATTGTAAACTCAGAAGCAGCTCCGAAGGTCCACCATAAAATGAAATCCTGTACTTCTCCTGACCTTGTTAAATGTGCAGTCCTAAACTGCCGCTCTATCTTAAGTTTAGATAAGCGTGTGGAAGTTCAGAATTTGATTTCAACTCACGACATTGCTATCATAGTGCTGACTGAAACCTGGTTGAGACCCGACGTGAGAGACGCTGAAATCTTTCCAGGCTCCTACCAAGTGTTTAGATGTGATAGGCCTGGCCATCGTCGGGGTGGTGGCGTTCTGATCGCGGTGCACGAAAGTTTTACATGCCGTGGTGTCGAAACCTTTGTAGCCGACGATAGTCCACTTGAGATAACATGGTGCTCCATTAAACTATCCCTTAACTCCGAAATCCTCATGGCAGGAGTTTATTTGCCCCCTGGCTTATCAGAAGGCGATAGAATACTGGGTGATTTTTATGAGTCCGTTAGTCATCACGTTGCTGCTGGATGCAAAGTAGTTATTTGTGGCGATGTCAATTCCCCTGGTTTGTTCAGCGTAAGACCCACATGCACATCAACAAATCCTCCTCTCCTAACTGGAAATGACAAGTGCTTGGAGCGCGTTATTGACACTTTTAGTTTTCAACAATTGGTCAAGCAGCCTACCAGAGTTACTGCATATTCCAGTTCTTTGTTGGACATCATAATGACCAACTTTGAATGCCCTAACTACTCAACCACTGTTGTGCCCGGGATTTCCGACCACGATATGGTCCTGTTAACCGTTCAGCTTAGCCTTGAGGTTTCAAAGCCTGCTAAAGTCCGAAAACACTTCATAAATTATTCGGTTGTTGATTGGCGCCATGTCAACAACTTGCTATTGACCAACCCCCTACTCCAACCTGCCTATATTAACCTCAGTTCCATCGAAGACAGCTGGATGACGATTAAAAATACCCTTCTTTCCATTAAGTCTGCTATACCTTTGAGACGAGTTAAGCGATCTAGCAAATTTCCGTGGGTCAATTACAAGTTGAGTCAATTGCTGAATCGCAAAAGGCGCGCCCACGCGAAATTCAAGCGCAGTGGCTTGGCTATGGATCAGGAGAAGTTCAACGCGCTACGCACGGAGTGCTCTGATTTAAATTCAGCCCTATTTCATTCTTTTGTGAACAACACACTGGAGGACAAATATTCCCGAAAATTCTGGCAATATCTCAGGTCTTTGAAAGAATCGAATGCAATTCCACCGCTACATACCCCTGATGGGCAGTTGGCCTTAACTCACAGTGAAACTGCCACTATCTTAAATGACTATTTTGCAAGCGTATTCACAAGCAAGCATCCAACCGGAATAAATCGCTCAGTGGAAGCGGACACTTCTCAGCAAGTGGCGCCCATCTTAAAGATTGCAGTCCATGGTGTTGCTAACCTCCTTCGAAAAATCAATCCCAAAAAAGCAATGGGCCCTGATGGACTGCCTGGTCGCTTGCTAAAAGAACTGGCTCCTTCCCTGAGTGGTGCGCTGGCAGCACTTTTCTCTCGTATTTTGGACCTTGGTGAACTCCCACTGGATTGGAAAAAAGCAATTGTTATCCCTATTAAGAAGAAAGATGCCCCGCCTGAGAGACCTGACAGCTACCGCCCAATATCTTTAACTTGCGTATGCTCGAAACTTTTTGAACAGATCTTGGCAACACATATCCGCGGTTTCCTCGATGACAGGAACATTCTCCACCCCAACCAGTTTGGTTTTCGTGCCAAAATGTCCTGCGAAACGCAGGTGCTGCTTTTGGTTGATGATATTGCTGTGGCCTTGGATAGTGGCATTTCAACCCACGCTATTTTCATTGACCTCAGAAAAGCATTCGATCTTGTTCCACACGGGAAACTCCTGACGAAAATGGCAACCCTGGGGTTTCCCCCTTTTATTCTGACACTCCTTCAAAATTTCCTGGAAAATCGAACTCAGGTGGTGTGTGTTCAAGACTGCACCTCAGAGGAAACTGATGTCAGCTCTGGCGTTCCTCAAGGTAGCGTCTTAGGTCCGCTTCTCTTCCTGATATACATTAATGACGTTTCATACAACCTCCAATCTAAAATTCGGATGTTTGCTGACGATATTGTCATTTATCGCAGCATTCTGTGCCCCGACGATCGGCGCCTCTTGCAGTCGGATCTCAACCGGGTTTCCTCGTGGTGCGACGCCTGGGACATGCAGATCAATACAGCTAAAACTAAATCTATATTTTTCCGCAAACGAGATCTTACCCAGCCTGTAAATGAAGCAACTTATGTCATAAATAATCATCCCATACAGAATGTCATGCAGTACAAATATCTTGGAGTGGTCATCAGTTATAACTTGTCATGGAAGGACCACATAAATTTTCTCTGCAACAAAGCGAGAAAAACTCTCGCATTTGTGTTTCGGAATTTGAGATTTTCTTCGCAAGACTCTAAGCTTAAGGCTTACAAATCTCTCATTCTTCCCGTAATTGAGTATGCAGGGGTCGTTTGGGACCCTGCTTGTACAACCGATTCCTCTAGGATAGAAATGATCCAAAGACGAGCTTGTCGCATTATAACTGGTAACTTTAGACGTGATGTTAGCGTTTCTGCTCTGATGATTGACCTTGGTTTGGAATCTTTATCCTCCAGACGAAGGGAGCGCAGGCTCAAAATTTTCTCTGAAATCGTCAGTCATTCCCTCAATTTTTGTCTTCCTTCACAATACTTCATCAAACCGAATCAGAGAAGGACGGATAACGGTGTTTCTTTTTACGTGCCGCTCTGCAAAACAAACATTCTTTTTAATTCTTTCTTTCCCAGGACAATTAGGGACTGGAATAGTCTCTCTCCCGTCTCCCCATTTGTGACTAGCACCGCAGCCCGCCTGGGCGTCGCACCACGTCTTCCCTAACCATCATTCTTGTTGTTAACATGTTTCCACATTGCTGATTGTTTCGTTGTTTTGTCCATGTTGTTGATTGCTTTTATCTCATCTTGACTCTCTCATCTTTGACTCAGAACTCTGTTCGTCGACCTGCCACCATCAACTTTGTGGCAGTTTTTTGAAAAATAATAATAATAATAATAATATTCAATGTTGAAGCCGCATGTATTCATCTAATTGAATTCAACGATATTTCAATTCGTCAAGGGGTAATCAAAAGCAGTTCCCCAACCCTTCGAGAAAATGACTTCATCTCGTTCAATTCAATCCCCTCTCTGCGAGATAAACACAACCCATTTCCTTGGCTCCTCTTTTCCTTTTCTCCGTTTTACTCGCCTTACCCCATCTCTGCTGTATACTTCTCTGCACTCTTTTCCTAAATCCTCCCAACTATTCTCTCACCCTCCAATCAAGTGGAAATTAATGACGTTGTCCGACCGCTTACACTTTACATTTGTCTTGGGCTTCGTTTAGGCTCCACAAGGGTTTTATGCTGCAAACGCCAGCGATTGGTACTTTCGCGTATAATGACAAACGTGCGCTTCTCATCTGGCCCTGCTGTTGTCCGACTCTCCGCAAGGCTGAGTTTTTAAATTAAGCCGATTTCTAAATCAATATAGATCGCCTTTCATCGTGCGACTTTTGGAGTTGAATCAAAGAGCTCGCTTGGAATCTTGAGAGGCTCGATTTTAGAGTCGTTTTAGATTTCCAAGCCGGTGACGAAGATCTTGTTTTAATTTTCATTTTCAATTTTGATATTTCAACTGCCTATTTTGAAACTTTTTTCAGTGTTTTGAACCGCAAAAAAGCCGTTTGCATCCACTTCTGCAGAATGGAGAATTTTTCCGGCTTTAAAGTTTCCAGTGTCCAAAATAACCCTTAAATACAAAAATCAGGACTGGCTTATGTTCAAATTTTAAAATTGGCCGCCTTAAAAATATCCAAATTTCATTTTATATCCCTAGCTGCAGGACATTGTAGCGTGTCGCAATACACTAACAGCGGAGAGATCAATGCGGGGTTAACGCTCACTCCGAGCAGCGAGGTAAATTTTTTCCATTGGAGCAGATGGCAAAAATTTACCTCGCAGCTCGGAGTTAGCGTTACCCCCGCATTGATCTCTCCGCCGTAAATGTGTAATCTTGTTTTTTATACAAGTTCAAACCTTTAAGCAGCAATCCGTATTGAATATTTGCCTTAATGTCTTTAAGGCGTTCGACGCTCTTCCTGTTTGCTGAATTGAAGAAAGGTAGCCGGAAGGCCAGAGGCACTGCTTTAATCGACTCTTCGTGAACTTCATTCCATGTAAAAATGCGTGCTAAGAATGCTCTGGAGCAAGCTGTGAGCTAAATGGGAACTCTGCAACAATTTGGATTGTCAGAAAGCAAACTACGAAGAATTTATTCAGCACAGCAATCAAAGTTTCCCTGTGGATTTGACTGCAACTCGGCGAAGCATTCTTCGCGTGAGCATCCCACTCCACTTCACATAAAAAATGTGTTGAATGCTTTCAAGTATGCTATAAATGCAACCAGAATCATTGAAACAATGACAACCCGTTCGAAAACTGTCAAAATTCAACACAAAAATCAAAATTTGCTGAATCTTGAATGGAGGATAGTGATGCAACAATGAAAAGCCGACAAAAAGCTGCAGATTCAGCATAGAAATCAAAGCATAGAAATCATAGTCTGAATATGAGAATGGAAGACTGTGAACCATTGTCAGTTCTTCGGCCCTATTTCCCACTGCAACTCACTCTCAGGTTCAAACTAATAACCAATTCAATGGATAGATTTCTGTTGCAAAAAATTAATTTCTATGCACAACACTTATTCCTTTCCATTGTTGCATTGAAAGATGCATCCGTCTGTTGAATTGGCTCTGTTGAGTTGAACCTGTGGGTTAGCTGCAATGGGGTATGCCGCCAATCGAATAAGGTTGTTTGGGAACCCATCTTCAAAACGGAACAAACTTTAGCAGCTGTCTCCGTTTTACCTTTGGAAATCACCGGATAGAAATCGCCGTACAGTCTATAGGTAGGCCTATACGCGTATAATGAATGAAGGAACGTCATTGTCAGCTGTCACACCTATCTGTAATGAAGGCAGTCGCGCCTCCGGCTACGACGGCAGAGCAGTGAGAACGAAGCAAGCGAGAATCCGACCGGAACCGGAACGGAACGGGACGGAACAAACGACGCTCGCTTTTCCTTTAATTAGTCGAATCCCGGAAGGGAACCCGTCCTCCCTCATCCCTTCGCACTTGCAGGGATGGGGAATTCCTCCGTACTCCGGTCGCTCCTTCAGCTGGGATTGATTTGGTGCCGTATAGGAGGCGAAAACCGTTGAGGGTATCCCGGATAACACGCACTGAACCTCCCTGGGAGTTCGCAGGGTTATCCTGGCTGCACGATTCTGGGCCACTGGAGGGAGTAAGCCCACGTTTTCGAAATTGAACCAAGCAATGTCCGATCAAAAGTCTGAGATTCCAAATTCCTTACCACGTTCCCAGGGCTTTCTCTCGAGCATGCACGGTGGTTCAAAACACCCTTGCAATGCAACTTGCTGGATCTGTTCTCCTTTTGGCCTATATGGGGTTTTTGGCCCATGTGGGGTCTTTGGCCTGTGTGGGGTTTTTGGCTTATATATGGGGTTTTTTCCTGTCTTTGTAAACATGCTCTCCAGAAAAGCTATTTTCGAAATCACGCGAGTGTCGTTCGTTCGTTCGCTCGTTCAACTCAATAGCCAATTCAACAGACGGATGCATCTTTCAATGCAACAATGGAAGAGGAATAAATGATGCGCATAGAAATGAAGTTTCCCCAACTCAAATTTATGCATTGAATTGACTATTGAGTTGAATCTGAGGATGTTTCAAACGGCCGCGTGTCTCATTAGATAATGATTATAAAAACATTAAGCGTGATTCCTATCTAAAAGCATTGTTGCGGTGATTTTATGCTGCATCGAAACTGAGTGATTTGTTAACCTGGATGAATCATCAACTTTGAAGACATTACCTGCACATTCTCAGGAAACAGTTTTCCTCATTGCTCAAGCTATTGTTTCGCCAAATTATAGTCCTCAATGTACACACAATTCATATGGTAAAATAATTGTTCTCTTTGTCCAAGTATTTGCTTCGTCAAATCGAGAACTTTGTTGGCCACACAATTGTCCTCATAAAATCATTGTCCTCATTGTCCACGCCGTCAACGCTACATATGTTTGACATCAAATCATGGCATTTATTGTCCACACCATCGTCAAATGATTGTCCCCATTGTTCAGATCATAACTTCATCAAACCCAGGATCTTTTTGCCCCCGTCAAATCATTGTCCTCATTTTCCATGTGTCAAATTTTGCCCTCATTAAATTGTTGTGGTCATAAGTCATTGTTTCGTCAAATTGACACTTGTTGCCAAA
>JASGXE010020801.1:0-29796 GCA_030068105.1 Sinentomon sp. SZTP_YWyxl
CCATTTAATTTGAATTCCAACATTACTGAATAAGTACCTACCTACCTAGCAATGGCTGTGCTCAGTTTCACATGAACTAACACAAAGTTTGTCAGGCAGAAAATAGTCCAGGTAAAGCTCGTAGATTGAGGAAAAATGATCAGCTGAAATCCACTTCTGAATGTTTTTAGCATTTTTTGAAATGCAGGTGTGGGTGATGAAGTAATAATTTCTTGAAAAAGCTCCTACAAACTCTTTGATTTTTGCACCAGAAAAACTGCCAGCAGGTTTGGGTACTTGCAATTTTATTCGCTTTTCACCTTTTCAGTACCCAGAATAGAAAATTTGGTAGTCTACCTATGTTCTCTTTACTGCACTCGCGAGGTCTGGTCATCTTTGGCTTGCAAATTTGTACTATGCTTAAACTTCAAAAGGGAAACTCTGAAGGAAGGGAGAAACTCTAAAGGGAGAGAGGCTGCCAACAAGTTTTTTCTGAATCCATTTTTTAGACTTTTAGGTAATAATTGGTTGAAACAGCCACTCATTTGCCTGTTGCTTGCAAAGCACTCCCATGTTATAAATGGCAGGGACAAAATTCACTCAGTCATTTGGTCAATAAAGTCCAAGTCATTCGGTCATTTGGTCAAAAAAATACACACCTGCAACATTTGACCTGTTTTACTTTCAAATGAATTTGGCATGTGAGGTGGTGTTCTTACTGACAAATTTTGCCATCCAGCCTCCAGGTGGGCACAGGTGTGCTCAAAATTAATGGAAGCCTGCCTGATGGACGTCCTTTAAAAGTTGTTTTTTTTTTTTGCATTATTTTTCGCAAGTTCAGCCAACTCTCACTGTCTGTGGATTTAGGTAATAAAGTTTCCAACCCTCTGATCACACCCCTGCCTTGAACCTGGCTGGTGTCCAACGGTGTTCACTTTTCTAATCAACGGCCATATTCCACTTGACATGCCACACCATCAATAATTTTCCAATAGATGGATGATGGATGACCTTTGCCAATCATTTTTCTTTTCAGCACTGGTTGGATCCTTCAAAAGGCATCAAAAAGCAAGTAAAAAGTAAGTTCATCATACTGTTATTGAATTTTGAGTTGAATTTGAAGCGATGAACCTATTTTTGTTGTGAACCAACTTTTTTTTTTTAAATTGGCCATGTGAAAGTTAACCACACCCCCAATTTAGTGATTGGATGTCCTTTAAAAGTTCGTTTGCCAAAGTTTTGTATTTTTATGGCTGTCATATTCAACTGGCCTGTTCCAAAAATGAAATTACCAAAAATTAAATTAGAAAATTGACGTGGCTAATTTTGATTTGTTCAGAATTTTCAAGTAAAAATAGGAACCTTGCATGGGCTGCATCCACTATTTTGGACATCTTGTTCTGTGTGGGCACCAACTACTTGTTCACTTGATGGCAATATCTCTGGCCATTTATTCCGTTCGGCATTTGGCCATGCAACTCAAAAAGTTTGTTTCAGCACACACCTAAAGCTTAGCAGGGCCGTCATTTCAGGTTTTCGCAGGGGGGCATTACACGGAAAGAATTTGGCAGCGACCCAGAGGGGGGTCTGGGGTGGAGCCCCAGCGGGGTTACAAGGGGCAGAGCCCCTGGTGGGGGGTCTGGGAGGTGTAGCCCCCCAGAAGCTGGAGAAATTTTGAAATTTGGGGTTCATTTTGGGTGCAAAATTGGTGTCCTTGGGGGTATATTTACAGCATTTGAGGCGTTTAGATCACGTACCTAATACATGCAGGCAATGATATATTACATCAGCTAAGATGCAATTTCCCATCAGTGCATTTGTCTCTTCGCAGCGACCGCATTCTTCGATTTCCGCGTTTGTTTCTAAACCAGCTGAACTTCAACAAAGTTTTGACTGACCTTCTGAAGATTCTGTGAAATGGAAATATCTTGTCATTTTTATCTTTTATCCCATTTTTATCTCGACGATGACAAGATAAAAATGGAAAAAAAAAAAATCAAAATTTCTAAGTTCTGGAGGGCTTCGCCCTCCAGAAGCTTGAGAAATTTTGAAATTTGGAGTTCATTTTGGATGCAATATTCGTGAAATTGAGGCTAAATTACCCACCAAGGCAAGCAAAAGACATATGCCAGGGTGAGGCAAACGATCCGCTGGGTAGGGCATTTCCAATCAGGGAGGGGCCGTCGCCCTCCTGCCCCCCTAAATGACGTCCCTGAGCTTTGCTTGGAAAAATGAGTCACAATTACAAAAATAAATGGAAATCTGAAATCAAGCCTAACCGTGGCACGTGGGGAGATTCTATGGGTTCCAGAAGAGAACGATCACCCAGAGAAGTGTTGTTGGTGTGACACAAAAATCATAGCGGTGTTTAAGGGTCAGACAGGGTCCACTGACCTGTGGGAACTGATCAAACTAAATCAAAACTGATACATTTTTGCAACATTTTGGCAAAAATGCATATTGCAATCTCCAAGCCATTCATCCCTGTATTTTTGCACCAACCTACTGCCTCTGGGCACTTCGCAATATTTTAATCTCGTAAGGTAACTCACAATATCATTTGTTCTTTTCCAATTTTACAGTTGGGCCTCCATTTACTTTCCACATGAAAGTGAAGTTCTATTCCTCTGAACCAAATGCACTCCGTGAAGAGCTTACAAGGTTAGTTTCCTACAGCTTGTGATCCACTGGCACAAATATTGGAAATTACACTGCCTAAAGTGAGATACATTGTTTCTGCATGGATTGAAGTTTCTAGACATCTATATAAACACATTTTCCATGGGTGTAAAGTTAATGGTTTGATTATTTTTAAATTTTTTTTACTAAGACATGAATACAAGGGACAAGATGGTCTCCATCATTGGTTGTTAAACAGGGTGCTCTCAATCAGGAAAAAACTGGAAGCTCGGACCTTTCAGAAGCCATATCCTGAAAAGGAAGAAATCGTTTAGAAAGTCATAATCGCGGAAGAAAACTGCATGATTTTAACTGTCAAAACTTTCTGCTTGTCCTTGGAAACCATTAAATCGCCACTTCGGTATTGCCCTCCAAATTTACTCTGGGAGACATTTGGAATAATTGCTTTGTTCATCACATTACATACCGTTCTGGATGTTTTGAGGCTATTGGGCAGAAATGGGAGGTCGGAGGGGAAAGGACATTTTTGCCGGAGGGGAAAGGACATTTTTCTCGGAGGGGAAAGGACATTTTCGATTGCATCATCTGAGGAGCTTTAAGTGAAAATTCGGTTGCACAAGGATAATTTCACAAATTAATCCATCTCCAATCTATTGCCCAATTTTGGGGGGTTTGGCCAGTTTTGGCAGTTTCGGGTGGTTACAGCATATGGGGGTTGAATTTGAGGACATTTCTTCTGAGAATATTTTCGATTGAATTCAATCTGAAGAAGTTATTCTGAAAATTTGGTTGCTCCACGATGATTTGGCAAATTAACTCATGTTGATGTTGTGTGAACCATTTTGTGGGTGGCCAGTTTAGGGGAGCGATGGTGTTGAAATGGGGGGTTGCAGGTATTCATTCCAAGAAAAATTTCCATTGCATTACGTCTGAATAATTTATCAAAATTTGGTTGCTCTGCAGTGATTATGGACATTTTGTCCTTTTTAAATCAAAAGGGCCCATTTGTGGGGATGGTTGGGGGCATAACTTAGTGATGGGGGTCTGATAACTTTTTTCAATGATCAGGTAAGTTTCATTCGTATGGTCTTTGGGTACCTATTCTGAGTTTCAGTGGTTGATTTTGTTCTGAGTCTCAGCGAGAGAGCAGCCGGATGCTACCTATGCCCCCATTGTTGTAACCCATGGCTTGAAAAAATGTCAAATTTTTCATGGGTATAATAATATGCAAATGATCATATGGCGCATGAGTGAGTGATCAGTGTCATGAATGACTGAGGCTTGGAAAATTTTCGGCATTTCTGTTTTACAAATGAATATATAAGATGGCAAAAAGGAACACTTACAGCCAACTGAAATTTGGCCAAAACGTTCCATGTATTCCTTTTTTTAATGGGGGTGGCAAAGTCCCATTATTGGCCAACCTTTCCACAAATGGGAAATCTTCGAAAAAAGATTGTTGGAAAATGAATGAAAACGAGCAAGGAAAATGCACCCTACATATGGATACCGCTTAAAATTGCTCTGGAGGATGGCGCCACATGTCAACACTTTATTCATCATTCATGTTTTTTTTCAAATGTAATTCTGCCTCTGGTTCAAGACAATCGAATTCAAGCGAAATCCATTGCCTTTCATTGTATAGGCAATGACTGATGGTCCAATGTGTAGAGTTTATTCATAAAGAATTTCCAGTGATGTTCCAAGAATTGAGGATTAGTGTTCCATTTCATTCTGGAATGTGCTCATTTGTGCAATTTGCTCAAATTAACGGATGTAAGACAAATAAACCCGGATGTTATATTCTTATTTGGAGCAACCCTGTAGCTCAAGCTCAGGGGATGCAACTAGACCAAACGAAAAAGAGGACTGTGTATCTTTTAAATCACTGTTGTCTGAATATATGCCTGTCATGTTTTCTGATGCCATTCTGGGCAGTTGGGAAATTGAACGGATACCTACATGCAGCAGCGCACAGGACGTGATGGAAGAGACACAGCAATCGAGCCTGCATTACAGCGACGGCAGCACAAACCAGAGATTGCATTGTGCCAACAGAGGTGGAGCAGGGTGTGGGTGGGGTTGTGTAATAATGGCATGAATGATTGTATCGTGATGGAAAGGATATTTTAAATCGAACAAAAAAGACAGCGCAAAGGGAGCAAGCAGAAATGAGATCATGGTGATTTTTTTGCCATTTTACAAGGCAAGCAATTTTGAAAAACTACATCGGTACTCCAGCAGATCAACCAACCCATCCTCAATGTGGAAATGATGAAGAAACCCAATGGGAAGGGGTGTGCACCAGAAAAAGAAAACGAAAAAAGTTGATAGGAGCTGCCAATGATTACTAAATGGTTTTGAGGTGTGGGTTTTTGTCGTGAGGTTGGTCAGACATCATGAATAAACCTTCATGTCTTCTATATGGGTGATACCAAATTATTTTGTCCCATTGAACTAAACTCATTCAGGGCCGTTGAGGAGAAAGCTTAGGAACTTGATGCCAAAGCTCCCCTTTTATGCCAAATGCTTGCTAGCGCCACAGTTTCAAAATTGCATTTACGGCCTTCCCTATGTGAAAAGCGATCACAGCACCAACCACAAGCAGAGAGTTTCAAGAAAAAATGTGCAGTGAGCAACCGAAAAATTTACTCTCATCCAACAGAATGAAGTACGTGGCAGATTCTTCATCTTTCTCGATTGCACATACAGGGTGTCCCGAAAATCAACCGCCGAAATTTCACAATAGATTCTCCAGGACCATACAAATCGAACTTAATCAGGGGTAAAAGTGATCCGACCCCCCATTACTGAGTTATGTCTCCCCAAAACACCCCAAAATGGACCCTTTTGGGGTACCTATTCATGGGGGAGGTAAGATTTCATCGCAGAACTGTCAAATTTTCAGGACAGGTTCTATGAAACGAGTAAAACAAAAAATGTTCAGTGAGGAAAAACCGTCCGAGCCTCCAATTCCACGCAGTGCCCCCAAAAAATCCAAAAAAGCCTAATTTGGGGTTGTTTTGGGGAAACTGAGATATGGAGATTGGGGGTGGATGCATAAAAGTCATTTTTCTTAGGCAGATTCACAAGGATCCACGGAACAAAAAATGTTCAGTGGAAAAAAGTTCTACGACCCTTCATTTCCACGCAGTAGCCACTCAAAAACCGAAAAAGAACTTCTCGTTCTCAGGGGGTTACACCTGTTACCATGGTAAATTGTGCGTTACCAGGTTTTTCATTGAATTGAAAGCATTAGAAAGCAAATTCCGAATGCAAAATGCGAGTGTTTGTTGTGGCATTCATTTCTTCCATTGACTCTGACCATGGAAGTAAACAATGATGCACCTTACTTCTGCAGAAGGGCTTGTATCTCTGACAAACATTTACCCAGGCTCCCTGCCAGGATATCAGCCCCATGGAACCCCATTAAGGCCTGCTTCAGACTGCAACACAACTGATAGCACCACTTCCCACACACACCATTTTTCTTCTTTTCTGTCCTGTTGGGGTTTCTGATAAAGCTTTTTTTCAAAACTGTATGTACGTACTGTCAGCCCCTCATAACAAACTAGAGAAAGTTGATACTCAAAAGGCTCATTTTATCATAAAATAGCGCACCATTATTTGCATAAATCCCTTGTGGCTCCAAATCATCAACATTTCGATAAGGGCCAAATGTATGAGATGTTGAAAATGATATTAGCTTAGGTTAGATCCAAGAAATCACATTCTGTTTCCATTCACCTCCACTGTTTTGGGTTTCGCACGGAACAAAATCTTGCAGTCATGATTTTGGTGGATGATTTTTAGATTATCATTTCATTTTTTCTTTCTGTCTTGCAGATATCAGTTCTTCCTTCAACTGAAGCAGGATATCCTCACTGGAAGACTGGAGTGTCCCAGTGAGACTGTAATTGAGCTTGCCGCATACGTCCTTCAATGTTAGTTCAGCGGGGCAAGGCCATGTCCACTTCATTCTCATTCTTATTTTCTTTGCTTACTACATGCTTTTCCCATCTTTTTTACTCTGGTTTGTTGTATGATCTTTTCTGTGAGCTTCAAATTTCATGCAAAATGGAATAACAAAAATGTCCTCGACATTTTCTCTATTCAAAAGTGATCTTTCTTCCCCATCGTGAAAGCTGCCAATTGCTGTTTTTCTGTGGAAACAAGAGATAACAATACTTTAATAATAACAATAATTTGCAAGGGTGTGTGGCTAACAAAACACAGGCCTGTGTCAAGTTTCACATGTGCATTCCACCTTGGTTCAAAATATCCCTCAATTAAAAGTCCCCCTGACCTCTTCCAGTCCAGATTGCCAAACGTTGGCAGTTGGCACTCATGAGGATGCAATGATAAACTACTGTGCAAACAAATCCGATGCTATGTCTATGCAGCAACAACAAGGCTAATGCGCCACTTGTTGGCATATGCTAATGCCAAATACGAAACAATGTACGCAGCAGGGATAAAGTCCATTAGTTTAAGAGTACCCTTTGTGGCGCTCTGTACTCTGGAGGCCATCCCATGCACTTCTTTTTGTGGTGGAAATCAAGTGCCATATGTTGCATCCTGGACTTGTTTACAAAGAAGCTGCTTTTAGTTGGTCGAGATTTTAGTTCCTTTCATAAAATATGGAGGGCAGAAATTATGGAGGCTAAAATATGAAGGGCAAAATAGTTTTTGTTGTGTTGGGTGTCGTTTTTACTCCCATGCCCAGACGTTATCTCTTTCAAGTTGGACTTGTGACTTGTTCTTTGCGAGTTCCCGAGTCCAAACTTTAGGTTGGCTGTAGTTTGCAGTTTTCACAACTTGATTTCATGTGACGCTTTTCTCTGGTGAAGCTGAAGACCACGGATTTTGAAAAGGCAAAGGTGGGACCTCACTGCAATCCCCCCACAAGACATCGGAGATTATTTCTTCTGTGGAAGAGCAGAAATCTTATCAAATCTTCCTAACTTACAGGAATTGACACCTTTTGTCTTCCTGATCCCCTTGCTCAAGAAATCGATTGCTAAGAAGTCTTTCATGCAACTCATCAAATCCGTCAATTTCTGAGATCAAAAATACACCTCGATCAACCCACAACAAATCTTTCGAGAAGTGGCTGAAGTGACTAGGCTCTACCAACATTGTGCTGAAGCTGGAGAAGTGTATTTTAAAATTAAATGATGGGCATTTTAATCGTTGGTGTCCTACAGCCTTTTTTTTTAGCTAACTTACCTTTACCTATCCCAACCTAACTTAACCTGCCTTAGCTAGTCTGACCCTGACCTAACCCCCAGGCCAGGTCAGGTTGAGTTGGCTAATAAAAGGTTGCACATCACCAACGAATAGATTGCCGAATTATGTTGTCGATTGATGTAGAAGTCAAAAGCTGTTGACAAAACTTTTAACACCCTTCGTGTCAGGGAAATTAACATAAAATTGTTGTCAGCTGACTACTTTTTGAGTTCATCTAGGTGTCAACTTGCCGCAGTAAGAGTTGTTAGATTTTTTATTTTTATTTTTTTTCAGCTGAATTGGGTGATTACGATGAGGAAGTGCACACTCCTGAATTTGTCTCCGAATTCAGATTTGTTCCCAACCAAACCGAGGAAATGGAGGAAGCAATCCTTGAAGAGTTCAAGAAGTGCACTGGGCAGACGCCTGCCCAGGCCGAACTGAATTACCTTAACAAGGCAAAATGGCTGGACATGTATGGAGTCGACATGCATATTGTTCTTGTAAGTCTGCTGCATTCTGTCTGCCAGTTCTGTCCTTTTTGTCCATATGGAAGGGATGTAGGCCCACTCACTGACTTAGAAAATTCAAATAAGCTTGGTTTCCGCTTCGTCTACCTGCATCTTTTATGTGATTGTTTTGTGATTTTGGATTCTGCTCTTGCAAATTTCTTATCAGCATATTTCTCTTCTTAATCTGCCACCGGCTGATGTTGGATGTGCTGCTTGGAAATGGTACCCCATGTCAGAAGCTAACTAACACTCTGAGTTTGGTTTTAGCAAACGCCCCCACCAAATGTGTTTTGCATTATTTGCCCTACTGTTCGTAAATTCCCGGGAATTTACTTTTGAGAGAATATTCCTTTTTCGGGAATTTTGGGAACAAACGAAAATTTTCCCTCCTTGGGAATTTTGGAAAAATTCCTGGGAATATTCCTGGAAATTTTGGGAATATTCCTATATTTGGGAATATTCCTGGGAATTTAGGGAATAATCCCATGTAATTTATGATTTTCCTGCGGTAACTTCAATTTTTTCAAACTCAAGTAGTTTGTGGTTGTTGAACAAGATTATCATTTAGGCCTATCACATATTGCCAGTTTCCAAAATAATGTGAGTCATTTCGCCATCATCCGCAGACCAGATATTTATTGGCATGAAGATGCGAAATGTACGAAAGCTCAAAATGTTGCTAATTAATGTGGTGAAAACTCAGCAGGGCTGTGAATTCTGTGGTAAAACATTTTGTAGAGTAATTCTGATGTGAAAGTGTGAATCTAGAGTGGTGTATTTCAGGGTAAAATGGAGCGATTTTAAACCTAGTTTATTCCTATCCTGTTCGAGAATGGCTTTTTGGATCCAAAAATCATCCCAACTCCACATTTACCTGTTTTGAGAATTCGTTCAGCGGGAAGACTAAAAGACGGGACGAAACGGGTCGACGGGTCAAAGGCGGCCATACATTGCATCATTTGTGCACTTCTCGAAAGAACGCCAGAGCGAAAATGCAATGCGGTGTGTTGCAGACAGGTCACGCCTCGCACGGGAGAAATTTTTTCTCAAAATTTTTTTTCAAAAAAAAAAATGTTCTCAATTTTTTTTGAACAAAAATTCTCAACAAAATTTTTTTGAAACAAAATATGCTCAACAATTTTTTTTTTCAAAAAAATTCCCAAAAATTTTTCTCAAAAAAATTTTCTCCCAAAAATTCAGCAAACCATCTTTCCCAAAATCGAAAACAAAGTTCCAGGTGAGGTTAGGTCAGGTTCAATTAGCTTTAGTGAAAAATATCTCGAAAAAAAAATTTGCACAGCCTATCAGCCGTCGCGTGATGAAGACTGATATAAACAAACGCTGCTGCACAAGAAATAAATCAAACTCATAAAAAATTAGCGCAATCCCGACCATTGCTGTCATCGGCGACCGCTCAAAAATTTTCAGCACTCTGCTGGGGTGTGCAATTATTGTTTCGTGCCGTCAGAAGTTTGGCATTGCATTTCTTCCGCATCTTCAGATCTTGCAAATCTTTGCAAATGGTTAAGGGCCTGCCACAGCCCCACCTCCACCTGCCGATGCGGGTGGGCATGGCCGGGGCCAGGATAAAACCGCCTGCACAGGTTTTAGTTAGAGCGAGCCCTAAACCGAAATTGGTTTCTGCGGAGCCAGGGCTTTTCAGAAAAGCACATGCATATGAGTGTTGAGAAATTGCTCATGATTAACTTCTTTTCCATGACGAATTAAAAAAAAAAAAACAAAATAGCCATGCAGAATCAGTTCTGCAAGGATGTGGAGGTATTGCTGTTCAAAAGTCGCAAGAAGTACCAAGATTGCGATGTTGATGGCGTGGGGAGTCGCAAATCATGTCAAATTTATTTTTAAATGGTCATTTTTAGGGCAGCATTTTTAATTCTAGCCCAAAAGTTCTAAAAAATTCACCAGATTTAGGGCAAAAGCATAGCTACACATTCACAGCCCTGGGTTGAAGGTAGACAAGCAAAAGGAGCAAAACGGCTCAAGGTAGGAGGGAAGAGCAAGCCCACAACAATTAATTTTTAGGGAGAGCAGCCGTCCTCACTCCTTCACAGCAGAAAATGCACTTATCAAAGTCCAACCCCCTACCCTCTTAATGCCCAACGCTGGCTGCACTGGAGACAAACAGTCTAAAGCAGATGAGAAAACCAAAAACTAGACTAGGGTTACCTAAATTTTGAATGTGAAATATTCAAAAGCAAGAATTTTGTCAGAAATTTTAATCGAGAATTCCCGGGTATTTTGGGAATATTCCCGGGAATTTTGGGAATATTCCCAGGAATATTCCCTTGGAAACGTTTGACAGTCAAAAACAGACAGAAAAGTCAATACGTGACTGGAAATATTCCCGGGAATTTTCAATGAAAATTCCGGGAATTTTGGGAATATTCCCGGGAATCTTCCCCCGGGAACTTTCCCAGGGGGGCGGGAATATTCCCGGGAATTTTGGGAATATTCCCTCACTCCGAACACTAATTTGGCCTATTCCAAGCTGCGTCCAGTGATTGAGGTTTTATGTGGAGATGGAAATCTGGGCTGAAGGTAAGCATGGGCCAAAGTGATAAACAGATTTGTGCTAGCTCGTATCTATGTGCTAGCTGGTATAAATTGTTTACGTCCAACAAGCAACTCTTGAAATACCTAATTGTTATTTTTCTGAATTCTTTTCAGGGCAAAGATGGCAATGATTATGCATTGGGCCTTACACCTACTGGCATCTTAGTTTATGAGAAAACCCAGAAGATAGGCCTATTCTTTTGGCCTAAGATCACTCGATTGGACTTCAAGAAGAAAAAGCTGACACTTGTTGTCGTCGAAGATGATGACAATGGAAAGGAGCATGAACACACTTTTGTGTTCAGGTTAGTCAATCGGTTAAGGACTAAGGAAGGATATTTTCTTGTTCCTCCAACGAAAACTGGGCAAACCATAGATATGTTATGCTAATGCATTTTCTTACTGTTCATTTTGCATGACAGCTCGGTCATCCAGGACGTCTCCCTCACCACAATGAACTCACATCCTCATTTCCACTGAGCCAGCATTTCCACTGAGCCAGCATCAGAAGCCTTGTGAAAAATCGTTCCTGCTTTCATGCAAATCGGTCGAGAGTTTAAGAGGAGTTGTCTTTTGTTGGCGGAAAAACTGAATAAATCTGTAGTTGCAAAAAAGACATTTGGCAAAAAAGCACTTTAAAGTCGCATCAAATATCTGGCAAGGATTAAGTGGTCAGCTCATGTGAAAAAATTTAATAATAATACATACTTGCTAAAATGTTCCGCAAAGGGTCCCCAACACATATGGGACAACAAATGGTGCCATTTTCAGAAGGACAAGAGGTCTGGTTTGACTGGGATACAAGTTATTATCTCTTACGCTAAACAGATGCTGCCAGCGGTACCTTGTAGCAACAAGAAAATGTCAATAAAACCGAATATAATTGAGCTATGTGCCCAGTTATGGCACCATTTTTGCCCCAAGTTGACCTGGACAAGTGGTCAACATTGCATGCAAATTACTCAAGGAGTTTTTGAGCAGTTCAAATTTGTAGGTTGTGCTGTTTTACGCCCTCGACGGGAAGGAGACTTGTCCAATTTCTCTTCGCCTTTCAGGTGCTGTCACTTCGTCATCTTTCATCCGAATTTAATGAAACAAGCACCATTTTCTTCAACAAGAATTCAACTTTCTGAAACAATAAAAAAGCCGAAACCCATTTTTTCCAAATTTTGTCTGATTTTGGGTCACCTCATAACCTGTCCCCTGAAAGTATGTTGGTGCAGCAGGTATTCAGTTTACTCCAGCAATAATTTCTGTTTTTTTTACCTTCCTTTTTAGATTATACAACGAAAAAGCATGCAAACATCTCTGGAAATGTGCTATCGAGCATCATGCATTTTTCCGACTCAGAGCACCAGTGAAGAATGCTTCCAACAGGCAGAACTTCTTTAGGATGGGATCAAGATTTCGATACAGGTACAATAATTATTGCGATTGATGTTCTGTGGGCTCTGCCATTTCAGCTTTTGACTCTGACCGAGGGAGCTGTCTGTAACCATGTTTTCGGTGCAGTGTGAAAAGTAAGGTTCTTTTTTGTGTTTGGATTACAATAAGAGAACCAAAAAAGTGTTAAGATTTTTCCAGAAGAGGAAGCCTGTCACAGTTGGATTTAAATTCTCGAAGATTGCCTTTGGACGCGTGAAAATGCATGGCCAAAATTCCAACATATCTGTTGCTTGTCGTCTTGCGAAGCAGACTTGGAAGTTTCCAAGAAGAGGAGGTTATGAACATTGACTGCTATGATTCCCAAATGTGAATCAAACTATTTGTGCAATGAGACAGAAAAAGCGGCTTGGCCATTTTTTCTTTCGATTTGACAACCACTACTTTTTATCTCCCATGCAGGCCTTTGGTTCGTCAACCAAAGTCTGCTTTGTTTGTGTCTGAATCTTGGGGCTGGTAGTGACTTTAGCACAAGACCTATCTGGTTGAGAACTTCCAGAACCATAACTTCAAGCTTTGAAGCCAACAGTTGTCTACCGATCTCGAGCAGCTTGCACATTAATTACATTGGCCCTGTTGAGATTTGGGAAGGCCTCACAGAGTGTGGTTTGGAAAATTTTGGCTCCTCGGATCAGGCCCAACCGGGATAGGATCAATTTATGCATTGTGGAATTGGCTCAGATGGGGAGAGTTGTTCATAATGAACTCTCTGACCAGAAAAATCTATTGTTTACTATTCCCAAAAATTTGAACACAACTGTAACACAAACAGCGGAGGGATCATGATGGCCGTAACGCTAACTCCGAGCTGCGAGGTAAATTTTTTGCCATCTGCTCCAATGCAAAAAATTTACCTCGCAGCTCGGAGTTAGCATTACCCCCGTCATGATCTCTCCGCTGTAAAGGCCCAACTCACCAAGTCCTGCTTGAATGGGGAAGAAAAAGCTATTTTTATGCCAAACATGAAAAAAAAACGTCACGTCATTCTCAGTTTATGATATTGATATTCTTCATTCGTTTGATGAACACAGGGAAAAACACATGAACAAAAATAATAGTCAAGCTAAGGTACACCGACGAATCAAAAAAATCTTTTGCATTTTTAAGAAACTCATTTCATGTTGGGTGATTATCTTGCAAGTTTTGCTTGTCACCCCAGCATGATTTTTTATTCTTTCCAGCGGACGTACTGAATTTCAGACTACCCAGCTGAACAAAGCTCGAAGGGTTGTCCAGTTTGAGCGTCGACCAAGCCAGAGGTTTGCCAGGCGACAGTCGTTCGCCAAGCGAGAAAAGGAACGCAGCAAGTTTGGAAAGAAATGCGAACCTCCAGAAAGTGACCTTCCGACATGTGCTACACGAACATCACCAGAACCCATTTCGGTTTCCGAACCTGCGTTGGTGGAGCGAGCTATTACACCGGTTGCTGAGGGTGCTCTGCGGAATCATTCTCCCATTAACCCTGCAACAGTTCCCAATATAGAATCAAGAGGAAGTTCGCCGGTAGTACCTGTTGGGGTGTATGACTCTACGTGTGCTTTGGAGAATGGTTGTGCAAAGGAACCAAAAGGTGAGCTGAATTTTCTGAGGGAGGTGCCAAATCTGATATGCTATTCAGATTATAATGTTTTCAAGAACCTACTTATTTGGTCCGTGCGAACAGCAGGAGGGCGTGTCCCTTCCAGATGTCCATTACCTCTCTTGGAGTTTTGCAAAAATGGTTACCGACCTCCGAAAGTTTTTTAAAAACCCTAACCCCTCATGAATATAATTGGGAAAATAGTCCCATCAAGCTCTGTTTTTGATGTAAATTGATTCTTTTTTCCGCATTTGATCCCGGAAGGTAAAAAGATTGCCAACTCTCACGAGTCTGGGATTTTTTTGCATCTGAGAAAATTTCAGAGAAAAATCTGGAATTCTAACGAAGACTGCGTCTCATGCGATGTGGACCTTCGTCAAGCATCAAGGAAACGTGCAATTTCACGTACACTTTTCTCCAGAGTTAAAATCCTCCGGACCATTCTCTCTGCTGTCGGACTTGGACCTTCTCCCTTCAACTTGGGCATCAACCCTTGAGCTGAGACCCGTGAGATTCTCGACCCTCACGAGTTCCCACACTTGCTAAAAGTCAGGGAAAATCACGAAGGTAAGGAAGTATCATTGGATCTTCTTGGGCCTTGAATTGATAAAGAAAAGAAATTTTGATATGAAAGTTAAGTCATATCCAAGAATTTCTTTAGTCTGTGGGAAGTCCATCCCCCCTGGTCCCCTGCCAGGGGCCCTGCCCTAACCTCACTGGGGCTCTGCTCCTTACCCCGTCAGTAAAGGCCCACCGAGGTCCTTAGGATCCCCGTGGGCCTTGAACAACTTACCTAACTTAATCAAACTTGAATTGAGGCTCAAGGGGATCAACAGAAAAAAGAAGGCAGTTCTGTTCATGCTCTTGCTCTGTGAGGTTGTTACTCCATCCTTGAGCATCCAAAAGGCACGACATTCTCACAGTGCGTACCCATCGATCCCTTCCTGGAAGTGTATTTTTCATTGCTATTCTTTTTTCTTCCAGGCACAAGCAAGACGAGAGCAGAGGATAGACTCGACATGCTTATTCGTGGTTTAACAAAGGAGCTGGCTGTTTCTGGCAACGACATGATGCTTGGAAATGCCACTCCGGCTGCCAACACTGCCGCATTGTCATCGGTTAAAAAAGCGAATGCCAACATCACTCCTGACAATGATGTGGTCCTACCGAATAACCAGGCAGCTAGGGTTGTGAATGGGGGTGCTGCAAGACCATTGCCACCTGACCAATTCAAGTGCAATATATTGAAGGGTGAGTTTTACTTTTGCCATTTGGCACTTAAGAGATGAGTGGGCAAAACGTGTTTTGAGAGAGCCACTTGCCTCTTCCCTCTTTTCCCCCCTAAGAAATATGAAAGCTTTGAAAATGTCTTTTGACAGGCGTAATGCAGGCCTAAATGTTTACCTTTGTACAATAATTAATTTACAGTTGCAGTTTTAATGCAACCGTAAATTTGCGCAGTTTTCCGCTGCTGCAGTTTACCTGGATAAGTTTGCAAAACCAAAAAAGTGGTCACTGATCATGTATCAGGATCACTCTCTCGGGTAGCTGCGAATAGCAAAAAAAGATCTCCAGATTGCTCACTGACCTCCTGTTTTTTTCCAGCTTCCCCAGATGACGCTCTGCTTTGTTTGAACACCCACAATGATACTTCTTGGGGACTTTTTGATCAACGTGATTTTGTTGATAGAAGAAAGCATGGCATGAAATGATTTCGGATGGCCCATCATTTGTCAAACACCATTCTTGGCAAATGTGCGTAGGTACATTCCAGGTGGTTGTTCAGTTGATTATCCTTTTTTATTGTCATGGAAAAGGATGGCATTCCTCCCTTTCAGAATTTTTGATGGAGAATGTTTGGATGTGTCATTCATTCATAGGTACTACAAACAAGGTTACGAAAATTCCCAGACTACAAGCTTTTTTTCCAGGATAAAATTACTTTGGCAGTGTGTGTGTTTTCCTTTCATGTGAAGGATTGTCATTTTTCATGTTTAAGAAACACCTCATTGTAGAAAAAGGACTTAGAAAAAGTAAAAAATAGAGCGACATATAGATGGAATTTGTGCTCGGACCCAAAATATTAATTCCGTTTTTGGCAGTTTGTTCTTTTATCTGTAAAGTGTTTGTATTTCCTCATGCAGACAAGACGTACCTAACTTCCACATTTTGTTTTTCTTTTCTTTTTTTGTAGCTAAAATGGGTGACATGGAGCGACATAACGAAATGGTTGAAAAACCCTCGCAAGATGAGAAGAATTACCTGATAAATTCGTAAGTGCAATACATTTCATTTACATATTTACGAACAAAATTTCACTTTACATTTCTTGGCTTACCATTTGTTGTTTGTTTTGTCCCTCCAGTTCGGTTAAGCCCGACAACTTCGATCCAAGCAGAAAAATGCTCCACGTTCGAGAAAAGTTGCCCAGTGAAAAAGGGATCGTGAAGAAGCTGTTTTTGTGATTGTTTTTTTTTTTTTAATTCTTTGTGTGAAATCTTGCCGAATTCATATGAAGTTGTCTTATTTTCAACAGGACAATTTTCCAAGTGGTGCGTGATGAAGCAGCATTCCACTTTCTAAACTTTGAACTGTTATACCCTGTTTACATCTGGTTTTTAATTATCATTACAAAGTTAATGATCATCAAAATCGCAAGTGTAAACGCTTTTTTCCAATTTTTTCGATTAATGACGTTCCGGAACATAATTTATTTTTCAGTTTTTATTCTTATTTTTAGATGTGAACGCCGAAAATTAATGATCATTAAGGGAACGTCATCAGGAAGATAATTTATTTTAATTATGTTCCGAACATAATTTTTTTTAATGAGGTTCAAAACGTTTCGTGGTTTTGCGGTCGCTTGAGCACTTTTGAACGAACAGTAGCGCAAATTCGACAAAGAATGCTGCTGAAATGTTGCTGGCCATTCAAGGACACCATATTCCAGAAAAGAAAAAGACGGAATAGCTTGGAACACCCACCAAAAATGAAACAACATTTTTATGGAATCTGAAAATTTTGTGGAGCGACTGCGTATTGAACCCGGGTCCTCTTGGTCTAGTCGAATGTTCTACCACTGAGCTATACCCCCAAGCTTGTGATTCTGTTCTAAAAGAACGCTCATATTTCACTGTTGCTGTTTCGCAATCCGCAGTGTTTTTAATGATGTTTGGCAAAAATGCAAATGTAAACGGGCCAAAATAAATGATCATTAATCGACAGTTTCGATTAATAAGCTTCCTTTTAAGGGGACCCCCCCTGTAATTTTGCTCATTTTTTTTTAAAATATCACTTTTGCAAATCTCATAGGGCCCTTTAGCTGGATGTTTCCTCTTTCCAAAAAGTCCAACTTTTTTAAAATCGGCCAACAAATGGCAAAGTTATGCCTTGTTTTAGCCGAGACCTTCCGGCGCACCTTATTCAGTCTGCATTAACTTTTTTTTGGAAGTCAACTTTGAAATGCATTTTTCTCGGATACGCGTTTTTTGTCTCTGCACAAAATTCAACTGAACAGATCTCCGAAACGGTTGGAGATAAAAAGGTGAAATTTTGGGGGGTTGTTCCAGGGGTTATTATCTTTGAAAATTTACTAGAACTTTGTTCTATCTCTGATAACTTGGCTGCACCAAGCAATAAACCGCCGAAGGCCATTACGCTAACCTCGCTAAGCCCAATTCTTGACCCTGTAACTCTGCTCAGAAGTGAGATACCAGAAAGTTCTAGTGAACTTTTTTAGGGCACATCATATAGAAACCACATGCAAAGTTTCAATGCCCTGGCTTAATATTTGCCCGCGGGCTATAAACTTTTAGCGATAGCACTTTCTTGGAGGTTACGCCCCCATAACCCCCAAACTAGGGGACTTGGAACAAATCGGTTTGGGCCAAAACACTTCTCTAGAAGAGCCCAACAACCATGCAAAAAATCAGAATACTGTTGCAAGTAGTTTAAAAAAACCCGAATTTAGGGGGGGGTCCTCTTAATGATCGTTAAAAATTCAGATGTAAACACGGTATTAGTCTCATCTTTCATGTCAAGTACCTCGAATTACTAGAGCCCGTTATTACAATTTATCACTATTCAGTGTTCATTCAACAAAGTGGCAATCTAAAAAAATGTCAGTATATTTGTCTGCAATGACTTTTAGGCTCGGATCATGACTTTGCAAGCGTGATTGGAATGCATGTGTTTGTTACCTAATGTTGGATTTCAAAACTCATGTTGGGTGGGCCTACTGAACAGTGGTGGTACTTATGCTGGGGTAACACTTTGTGGGTGGAACAATATGTGGTGGTGTAATTCTGCTCAGGAAGTCTCTTTCTTGTCATAGCACGGAATCCCCACATTATTTTACCACCAACATTTAGAGGTGCGTATCTCTGTGACGTTGTTTGCCTCTTGTGTTTTGGTTTTTTCTGTAAATAAAACACCTGAATTTACCCAGCTGCCTTCAGAACCAATTGCTTGTCAACCCAATGCTTGTCATCCACATGTTTATTGTTGTCAACCTGGTTGGTGTAGATTGCCTCTTGGCCAACAAAACCTCCATGAAATTTGGTCCAAAAATGAAGGCCGGTATGTCCAGGTGACAAATTGAATGAGGTGGAAAAACAAAAAATTTCGATTTTGTGCTGGTTTTCAATCACAATTTCATTTTTGTCATTTTTTTCATCAGAAAATTCCAGTTTAACAAGAAATCTGACAAGGAGTTGCTAAACACCAAGAAGTTGGACAAGGATTTAATTGATTTGACCAGTGCTACATTTGTCTCAGTGGTGAGTGAGTTCCCATGGTTTTGGGCTGGGTCGTTTGAAAGCAACGACAAGTCTTTTACTCGAATTTCCCTTCTTGTTTCTTTTTCATTGGACCTGTGTTGGTTGGCACTTACTCTTTCTGACTGTTTGTTGGCAAGGTATTTTCGTCATCGGTTTTGAAGCCAACGCAAATATACAGGGTGTCCCGTAAGGAGTTTACCAAACCTCGTGGGCAGTTTTCTGAGGCAATTCCAAGATGAAAATGTAGAATGGCTTTTTGTCCTCCGATGGCTTCTCGGTGTAGGTACCCCTCGAAAAAAAAACATGGGAACCTAAACTGTAAAATTCGGCAGCATTTTGAAAACACCAAAATTTTGCTGTAAACCAAATTGTTAAGGGGGAACCTAGATTTTTTCGTGAAAAATGAAAAATTGTCCATTTTTTTATGTGTGGACCAGATGCGCTGAAATTTCTAGTTTCTGATGGTGAAAACCAAATGCAAATATCTTCAATAGAAAAAAATGGCACACGAAAGACCGGAGGCATGTTTTTACCGCTCGCGGTAAAATCAGCAGTAAAACGAAAATGTTCTCGATCTTCGACGCTGCTTTTCTCAACTTTTTGTTTTTTAAGCATTTTTTGTGTTCCGCCCCGTGTATCTCAGTCATTTTTATGTGATCATGTTCAAATTTGGTGCACTTATGTAAAAAAAACTATTCTAAAAAGATTGACAAGGCCATATTTGACAATTTTTGCCTCCATTAAGAGTTATTAACAAGTGAAAGGAAAAAAATGCTAAAAATTTACCGCTTTTCTAGGGGAGTGACAGAAAATCACCTGCCACACAATTCTGGGGCCAAAAACAAGAAATCGGGCATTGTCAAAAGTTTTGGCTTGGATTTTTACCTCTATAACTCGAATTTGGGCATTCTTACACGTGGGGTTATCGCTGTGCACGGGACGGAACATTGCCTTATTTTTTACCATAAAATGGCTGCTGTGGCCAAACCAGACGAACAACAGTGTTCAAATTTTGCACAGAAGTTGTCCAGATTGGTTCCAAAGTGTGTGCAAAATTTGAACAAAATCAGTCAAAAAAGAAAAAAGTTTGCCGAAACTAGGTTCCCTTAAGCAACGAAAATGACAAAAAAGCACGAAGTTACAGTCAGATGTGCTCTGCATTCTGTCACTTGTGCATTTTTGTATTTTCATTGCACATTCGTGAAAACCTAGTTAATGTTTAGTGTCTTCAAAATGTCCTCGAATTTTACAGTGTAGGGTCCCCATTCATCGCAGGAAAAAAGTCATTCTACATTTTCGTCTAAGACATGCCTCAGGAATCTGGCAGCAAGGTGTGGCAAATGAGTCACGGGACACCCTGAATAAAAGGAATTGGTTCTGTTCAGGAATTTCAGGAATGGAAATGGAATTTCAGGAATTTCAACCATGCCGCTCGAACACTTATTTCCTCTCCTTATTTTTGCTGATTCCTCTCCCTATTTTTGCCCATTTGTCACAATGTAAATGGACCATAATTTGATACTTTGTGATTTCTTGGACAGATGGCATTGGTTCTGTCTGCAGTGTTCAGTTTTTCCTGCTGAAATTGAACCCCAATTTTCGAGGTTTGGCAGTGTGCCGAAGTGGCACCATGCTCTTTGAGAAGTAACAAAATTCAGTATTACGAAGGACATGCGATCACAGTTTATTCACTCTTTCCACTTAAAACTGCATTTGAGGTGAATTTTTACTCGGAGCTGCAAAGACGCCAAGTATTCGTGATCAATTTTTGACCCGGCAATAGTTTTTATCATTAATTTTCGGCTTACAACCACAAATGGCCATTTTATGCAGGCATCAAAGCAAGGCTCTGAAATTGTAGAGAAACTGTGGTAAGACTTTGGAATACCTGACTAAGGATGCTTCCGACACATCCAATGCATCTGAAGCATCCAGTCACACGAAAGTGACCGGTTTGGTATGGTTAGGTTAGACTAGATCTTATCTATCCTACCTTAAACTCACCCAACCCAACCGGTCGTTTTGGTGCGTTTGACTCCGGATGCATCAAAAGTGTAGGAAGAATCGGTAGTCAGGTATTCCAAAGTTTTACCGAAAGATTGAAATACATGCCAAACATGGGCATTCTTTCGACCACCCCTGATTTGGCTGGGGCCAATTTTGTAAATGTGCCTGGGTGAAAGTTGTTTCTTTTTTGTTGTAAAATTCCCATTCTTTCATTTAAACCAACCCACTTGCATCTGGCCAGTGTGTGCAATTTCAGTGTGAGAAACTCCATTCGTACATGCCAGGAGTTGACACAAGTGAGGTGCCAGTTTTATTTCCTTGCAGAATTTTCATGATTTTTCTTGCTACTTTGGTGATTTGTGTAGCAAAATTTCATCCGATTTGTTGTTGCTCTCTGTTTCTATAGCATTCTCAGAGCTTTCTAAATTATGAACAATCAAAATGCCTTACCAACAGTGGGGTAAAGGGCCAGGGTCATAATTAGAGCGCATTGAAAGTGGTGATAAGGAATTGGCACCGCCAAGACAATCAGCCATTAGCCATTTCAACCATTTTTGATTCTTTATCATTTCAGTTAATTAAACGGCAATTCCAGCAATTTTGAATGGGCGATTTTCCACGAAATATGATTCCACGAAATTCATTGATTTCCACGAAATATCTCCCTTTTTCAGCTTTACACGCAAAAACGCCATGTCTTTCCTTTTTTTTTAATTAAGTGGCAAGCATAGTGCATAAAAACATTGAAAGACAGCTTTCTTTACTCAGTCGCTTATTCAATGTATTTGCATTATTTTTCTGATGTATTGTTCCTGTGAAATTCAAAGTAGACATTGTAAAAATTACTGAAAATGCGTTTTTGACCGGTTCTTGCATTTTTATTTCCACCGCCAAATAACTAAATTTTTAGACTTTTGAGCGAAAGTTTCCAAAAAATATCACCATTTTCATCGTGCTCTTGTCATAATGATGATAGATCCAATATTCCCTGCATTTTTGGAGGTGTCCTGTATTTCCTGCATTTTTCAAGTTGTGAAGTACCTATTTGTTTTCAATTTCCCCAAAATGTGCTGCCCCTCATGCACCCCCCATTTTTCCAATTATATTGGAAAAATCCAAAGAATATTATTCTGTGACTGATGCTCATAATTTGTAAAAAAAGGCCCCATTTTACTTGTATGTATTTCTACAAAACAGTGTGAAATGGCAGAGTGGTCCTTTTCAAACTCTCCAAAAGAAGCCTTTGCTGCCAGCAGTCACACAGCAACTTTTGAAGATTATTTTAAACTGAAAAACTGGGAAAAATGATTTTTTTGCATTTTTGCTCTTCTTGGGATCTCTGGACTCCGTGTTTTGCCTTCAATTTCTTCATTCAGTATTTACTTCGTTTCCCTCTCCTTGGAACATCATTCCTTCATCGATTCTTTGTTCATTGGGACCTGATTTCCTTTTACATCTGTCATTCATGGGCATATTTTTCTCAGGAATAACTTTACCACCATTGGATTTCCGGGTCAATCCGATTTTTACATGCATTGAGAACGCGAACATACAGAATACCAACCAAAACAATTTTGAATTTGAAAGAGTGCGTGCAGAAAGAACACATGCAGAACACCCACCAAAACGTATTGATATAGTACATGCATAACACCGACCAAAAGACATTGAGAGCATGTTGCAGAACATAAACCAAAAACACCTTGAAGACATACATACATGCAGAACACTAACAAAAACGTTGAAGGAATGCATGCAGAACACCCAACAAAACACATGGAAATGGTGCATGCATAACATCCACCAAAACAATGAAAGCATAGATGAAAAACACAAGTCAAAACAAGTTGAAAATGTGCATGCAGAACACCAAAAAAATGTTAAAAGAATACAGCAGAATACCTGCCAAAACGCATTGAAAGCATGCATGCAGAACGCTAATCAGAGCACATCGGAAGGATACATGCTGAAGACCCACAAAGTACGTTGAAGGAGTAGATGCAGAACACTGCAAAGACACATTGAAAAGTGCATTCAGAAAGCACACCGAAAGTCATTGAAAGGGAACATGCGGAACAAAACACAATGAGGGAATTCATGCAGAACACCAATCAAGCCTTTGACTTGCTTTATTGTTATTTTTTTTTTTTTTTTGAAAATTATGCTTTTCATTGCCCTCATCTTTGGATGAACAGAAAAGCTGTGGCAAAGATTGTCAACACAGAAGCCGAAGACACATATTCCACTGGGATTGGCAGTCTTGTCTGCATAGACAGACTGTGGCTTTTTCGGGACAGTACAGGTATCAAAATTTAGTGTTCTCCCAGCATTTCCTCAAAGCTAGAGACATGCAAGAGGCACCGACTGCATCAGAAAACAAGGGCACAATATTTGTAAGAGAATGAACTCAGCTTGCCCCCTCTGAGAAGGATTGTGTGCCCCTCAATTTGTGCTCTGTCTTGTTTTTTCCATCATGCGATTGCTTTCATCGTTTTTGGGTTTGTTTTGTTCTGGTTTTCCTTGTTTTGCTTCTGTTGTTGTTTTGTTGCTAATCTTACGTTTTTCCATTTCCTGGCTCAGGGTGGTGACAAGTTGACACTGTCACTAAATGGTGACAGCAGTTTAGATGGACCAACCAGCTCAAACGATAGTTCCCGCATCACAACTTCCGAAAAGGTTTTCCAACACAAAGATACTGAGACAACTGACCACGGTGGCGTGGACAGTGACAACGATACGGCACCCCTTCTTGGCAAGGCATCCGCCGTCAGCGTGACGCATTTTGTGAACAGCAAGGGGAAAGTAGAACAGAGAACTCTGGCAAGCAGCAAGAGTGTGCCATTGCCGTCGTCCCGTATTGACAATCTCCTGAAGCCAGCGGAACCATCCGATTTTGATGCCATTTTTAAAACTCCAGTGTCATCCAACAATCCATTCCTGAATGATATTAGCGCCACCTCCAAGGATCCGAACGGGTCCTCAAACCGGCAGCAAGGCCCGATTGCTTGTAACAACCCTTTCAAAAATGTTGCCAATCCATTTGTTGACGATGCCATGCAAGCGGAAAGTGCCAAATCCGAAAACTTGACATCTAATTCATCGAGTACAAACCTGTCGGCCAAGAAGAGTAACTGCGCATTTAGCTTGAATTCCGAACCTTCCGCCCCTTCATTACCCACTTTGTCTTCATTCACTGTAAGTGTCAATATCTACGCTGTTCTCATTCTTCCTTTCCCACGCATGGATCTCAACTGTCCTCCACTAACCGCCAACAGCGATATACTTACGCTGACCTGTCACAAGAAGTTACTCACACCATCCTTCCTCTTTTGTCTTCTCTCGCATGTTTGATTCCACAATTATTAAGTTTGTGTGTATCACAATCACTTCTCATTTTCCTGTCCCACTCTCTTTCCATTTGAATTCTTCATTTAACTTATCTTTGCATGATCGGCTCTTCTACATGTTTCTATTTCTTTTTTTTTTCGTGTAGTTATTGAATTTGAAAAAACTTTCCATCAATTGTGGATATTGTGTGGTCCGCATAAGGGCTACACAACAAGCAGAACCCCTTCTGTATCGATCAGTTCTTCAAACCAATCTGAAATTGTTCATCAGATTGAAGTGAAAGTGTGTTTCTACATCTGGGTTTGAATTCTGCTGTGCATGCTTCCATTTGTTTTTGCTGGGCTTTACCTTTCAGGAATTGATCATTCTATCACTTCTATCAGTCGTTACGTTCATAGACTTCCTTCATTTTATGACCTTTTGTGCATATACTTTTTTCACTTTTCATATTGCCACTTTGTTCAATTTTTACCACATCTGCAATTCTAGACACCAATTGCAATTCCAACTTCAATGTGCATGTGCTCCATGTTTGCTAAACTCGTGAGCATCTTCCTGAGGTGCAGGGCTTCTGCCCGAAAAAAAAAAGACATGGGATCCTGCACTGTCGACAACATTTTAGACAGTGAAGACATTAGACAGTGAAGACATAACATTTTAGACATTTTAAAATTTTAGAAGACACGAAAAATTTATTGAAAACAATGCAAACCAAGTTGTTAAGCATGAAAATGACAAAAAGACACAGTGGCAGTCCGATGTGCTCTGCAAACTGTCTAGACATTTTCATAGCTTAATAATTTGGTTTGCGGAACATTTTTGGTGTCTTCGAATTTTACAGTGTAGGTTCCATTTTTTCCCGAGGAGTAGGTGCCCCCAAAAGGCATTGGAAGTCAAAAAGTCAAGTCTACATTTTCATCTTACAATTACCCCAGGATGCTGCCAGCGAGGTTTGGCAAACTACTTTGGGACACTCTGTATGCTGAATCTGCTTGGCTGGGCTTTACCTTGCATGTACACACATTTCGGGAACTTAGTTGCTTCCATGCTAAAATTTTTTTTTATTGTTCTGGTGTGTTTTGGATTCAGGTTTTTTTTTTCAATTCCACCGAAGTGCGCAAAGTGGATAGGCAATCGGTTACTTGTTGCATCAATATCAGAAATCATCGGTGAGATTCAGAGAGCAGGTACTGGGTGATTTACAATTGTTGTTGTTTTCATTTTTATCGTTAGATACCTACCTGCAGACCCTCATTTTGTCAAAAATGGTTTCCTGGGAGGGGAGTACGTTGTGTTGCTTGAATTCTTCATTTATTTGTGCTCTATCCTTTGGATTTTGGTTGCGCTTTTTGGATGATGTTCAACTTGTGTGTCTGGAGTGTTTATCAGGTTCACATGTTTCTCAAGGAAATGAGTGATTTCATCGGTGTTGGGTTTATCAATTTTCGTAAACAGCTTTGCATTCATCATCATTGATTTGACTCTACCATTTTGTCCCCAGGTTTCAAACGGCAACGATGAATTTCTTCCAACGGTGATCGAGAGTCCCGACGGGGAGACTGATAGCACGACAAGCCCCGAGCCTTCCCCGACGACACCGCATTCCAATCACGAACCCATTCCAGCTATGAGACGCACAGTTATAACCGATCTTTGAGGCATCGTCCACCATGCGTAATCCGTCCACTCTATTCCCAATTCAGTGTCTTATATTTCCTGAGTCGTAAAGTATTGAAGTATTGAAAGACAAAATTTGTGGCTGTGTTATTTCCTTCGGGGTTACGTCCTCGGCTCGGGTTTGCATGATAACTTTGCTCCTCCTTGGATTATGTTTTGAGCATTGATTCTGCCCTGTACCTACTTGTACTACAAGGAGTGGTGGTTATATTTTATTGTACAGTGCTTGTTAGTTTTCCTTATCTCGTTACATCAACAGGGGAATATTTGCTCGTGGTTTTGATTACCATACTCAATTAGTTGCACAGGGTACTGTTTTCCAAATGGAGTTTTCTTACCTTTGGTTTGGCAGGGGTTTCAGATGGGCTTGCTGTTGGTTTCAGATAGGCTTAACATATTGAAAAGGCAACTTCAAATTTGGGGAACTAAAAATTATTTTTTCAATTGTTGATGTTGAAATGTCTCTTCTACATTTTTATGGTGCGTTTATTTCCCTCGCTGCATGGGAATTTCAAAACGGCACTTATTCGCACATAGTTTTGAAGCTCTGAAGTTCTGAACCAAACTTTTTTGCCACCAGTTGGTAATTGGATGGCAATTTTAGCGATACCCCTTCATCCACTTGATACTTTGTTCTTCGCACATTTTTTTCTTGATTCTTGAGAAGTCCTGGATTATGCATGGATGCAAGAATGTAATTATGCCTTTCTGTGGGTTATCCTGCAGTGGAGGGTGGTATGTGGTAAATCAGAGCCGATATGCATGTTTTGCTTTTGTGCATTGGAATGCAACAGCACAGTCTGCATCACAAAGTTCCGTTGAACCCCATCAAATCCCCTCAGGTTTTCAATCTTGGCCTGCTTGTTGCAAGCTCTGAGGATTCGGTTGCAAATCAGCTGCACTTGCGATGTGGCAATCGGTTACTGCCATGATCACATTTTTGTTGTAGATAGACCAGGTATAACCGCTAATTTTATTTTTTTTAATGTTGTGTTGATCGTTTTGTCCAGCTTGGTGAAACAATTGTAGTCGGTTGCCTGATTTTCTGTGAGACATTGTCTGTAATGTCCACGAGTAGGATATGGCTTATGCAAAACAAGATTGTTTAGTTTCAGAAATTCCAAGCTAGAAAAATGGCGGCTTCCTAAATTTCATGTAATTTCCGAGATATAAAAATGAGTTTATGATTAGTTGATTCATGTGAAATGTGTGTGTGATTTCTTTTCTTGTTTTTTCTGAAATCATAGATAAACTCAACATGAATTCTGAAATTTAGTGTTTCAAAATTAAGATCCCTGTGGTGCTGGAGCGAACCATACTGATTTTGAACCACACTGTTTGATCACCACTTCTCGTTTCATTTTGTTTCTTCTTTGAGGTTATTTACTTGTGCTGAAAAGTGAAAAGGTAGCATGGTGTAGCATTCCGGCTTACTCTTCTGCTGAATAACCTTTCTTGTTTCCTCAACATTGCAGAGTTTTGTCTGCTGAGCCCATCTGACCTCCATAAGTGCTGCTCACATCGCCAGAATGTTATATATGTCATGCACTTCAAATGTTGGTCTTTCAAAAAAAAAAAAAAAAATGAAATTTGAAGAAAAACGCGGTGTGCCGTTTCTCCAGCTCTACATTTATGAATTGACCTTGTGATCAACACAGTGGTCTTGAAATCCCAGAAAAGTTGGGGATTTTTGGCCAATTGCAAGACTATTGGAGTTGTTGGAATTTCTGAAAAAGGCTAAAAAGGGGTGAAGTGTCTCGATTTTAGGATCATCAAAATAGGAAATTTATTCAATAGTGATGCCTACAAACTGCTTTTCATCAGGGAGTCCGTGAAAATAATTTTGGAAAAGTTGGGGTATTGTCCGTGATATTTATTTTTAAATGGCGTGCACTTGTGACAATTTCTTTGGCCGGGATAGTTTGCAAAAAAAATTTGTGCTAATTGATTTAGGAAAAAATTTTTAACCAATTGATGTGAAGCATCAGTTGTTGATTATGTTAGGTCATGTAATTGGCCTATAATGAGAGATGAGAATGCCCACTCATTCTATATTCCATTCACGATGTCTCTGTGTGAGGTGGTTTGATTGATTCAAGCTGATGAAATCAAATGTTGCTGGCTTGTGGCTGAACATCATGTCTGAATTTTCGCCAGAAATTTTCAATATCATGCTTAGTTCTTGGCCAGACTGATTGAGAAAAACAGTTGATCTACCGATGGTGCAGCAAGGTGAAAATTGATTACAATTATTGACCCTTCAGCATTTGACGATCTCTTTCGTTTTTCTTCTTTCTTTGTGAGGACTTATTTGAGGGCCAACTTGACACTTGACGTTGTGTAGAAAAAGTACTGGGGTTTCCTTTTTCTTTCCCGAGTGTTTATGAGCTTACCTGACAAAACTTGATTTGCTGTAAAAACAGTATTTTAGATGCACACATTCGCTGGACAATCCAATCGTATTTATCATTATAATTATTGGTTATTTTATCATGATTTTAGTCAACATGCATCTGTCGTCTGTATTGTAATTTTGATATTTGATTTTTTGACGAGGCTTCGCATTTATAGTTTTATGCGTTTTATATTAGGGAAAGGTTCAGGATTAAACTCCTAATTGCAATATTTTAGGAATGGAGGTGACTGGCCCTGTGTGTTTCTCAATGCCTCAGTTATAGTTAGACAACTGTGAGGCTGTGGCACTGGAGAATGCAATACCAATGTGTTTCGGTTACAAATTCAGAAGATATTGCCATAGATGGGGTGGAAACTTGGAGAACTTGAAATTGAACAAGAAAACTCACTCAACGATTTGTTCTCCATTAGAAGGTAGCGGAGCTGACGTTTCGGAGGCATCCCGCTCTCCGTTGACGAAGCCAACTAATGGATTAGCGTACAATTGAAGCACGTGCACCACGAATGGGTCTATCAACATTTACCATTTCTGGTGAGATGAATGAGCCTTATCCATTCGTAGATGGAATGGATGAGGCTGATGATTCATCTACGAATGGATAAGGCTCATTCATCTCACCAGAAATGGCAAATGTGGATTAGCGTAGCAGGTCGTCTGCTATGCTGATCCATTTGTTGGCTTCGTCAACGGAGAGCGGGAAGCCTCAGAAACATCAGCTCCACTGCCTTCATATGGAGAACAAATCGTTGAGTGAGTTTTCTTGTTCAAACTTTAGACTCTTCATCCGGTCTGTCTTATTCTGCCCCTAAAAGAGTCCGTAAAGATGGTAAGCCAGCAGTGAAGTACCCGGACCAAGTAGCCAAATTTTTAGGCTTTGGTTTTTGAAGGGGCAGAGGAAATTCTAGAGGGTTGATTTTTTCCGGCACACATTGCTGTGTCATGACATTGCTAGAGAAAATCCATAATGTGTTTTTGGAATTTCCACTTTCAAATATTGTTCTTGTCAAAACCTTGTCCTTTCTTCTTTGGGATGATGTTAAAATTTAAATTCCATGTTTCTTGTCCGATCCAGTTGACCTTTGGTTGGCATGTTTGTGAGGATCAGCCATAAAAGTGTGCTCACAATTTTACCTTTTGTGTTGCTTGGTTAATGTTTGGCAGTCACTTGTTTGAAAATCCTCTCCACAAGTTTCGATTTATGCTATGTAAAAGTAGCGGGTGTGCTTTCCTTTTTAAGCTAACCATGCAGAAATGTTCAGAATTTCATGAAAAAATGCATGACGCAGCCAGAATTTTAGTAATTTCACACGTGAGTGTTTGCACATGCGCTGCATGTGCAGTTTTGGGTAATTTTGGAAATGGATGAAAAGTGGCACTTTGGATGAGAAATCTGAAACTCTGGCTTTTTCACTCAATTTTGGAAAACGATAATGAGAAATACTGATCGTCAGTTCAAAATTGAAAACAAAAACAGCGAAAAATGTGATTGAAAATGATGTTTTGGTTACATGGCATCAAGCAGTTGTGAAAAAAACCGTGCGAAAGGGCATTTTGGTGAAAAATAAGGTGTATTGTTAAGTTTTGAGTTTGCATTCGAATTTTAATCACCTGAAA
>JASGXE010020802.1:0-54474 GCA_030068105.1 Sinentomon sp. SZTP_YWyxl
TTGCAATTCGATGGCTCCTGTAATCGCTAGACCTTCAAAATTTTTCCGATGTTCGAAGACATGTGGTAACTCTGTATAAGATGCTGAAGTAATGGCACCTGCAAAAGTGTGCTTGTGAGGTGCAGGTCCGTGGTCTTGCATCTAAAACAGGAATGGCGCCAAACTGGGGACATTTTGTGAACGCCGCATGAGCTAATGCTGTTATGTCGCTGCGCATTTTCTCTCCTCAGCGCGGACGCGGAGCCATTCCTTCATGGGTGTCCGGAAGTCAAATCATCCGAAAGTCGTACGATTGCAGGTTGCCGAAATCAGAAATTCAGAGAGAGCACAAATTTGGGAACTTCCCAACGATTCCAAAAGCTCAAGATTTCAAAAAATAAGTTGGTTTCATATACGTCCCATTGTCAACAGTCTGAAATGTGTGGCCTTATTTTCTTTAACATTCTAACAAAGAATGAAGCAACCCAAGTGTAAAAAACAGCATCACCCTGTCTTTTGTCTTTCAGGAACTCCCAAGGCATTTTGCTATCCATTCTCATGGAGTCGATACAGTCGCAAAAAAAGGGGGAAGTCCAAGTTTGGTGGAAAACTCCTGCTCCTGCCTGTCTGGCACTCATTCTCACCTCACTTGTGTTCAGTGGTTGCATGTATTGGTCAACATTTTATAGGCATAAGATTGGTATGCAGATGAGAGTCGGTTGTGCTTCGATGATATACAGAAAGGTGGGTGGCTTTAAGTAATGTGATCGCTTATTCACTGAATGCATGCATTATCCGGCAATTGGCTACGTTGGTCATTCCGAGCGAAGACCAATACGCGTCACTGGAAGCGGTTCGCATCTTTTTTTGCAATGTAATCGCGTATTCAATTAATGCATGCATTATCTGGATATTGGCTTCGTTGGTCATTCCGAGCGAAGTCCAATATGCGTCAATGGAAGCGGTCCTCATTTTTTTGTAATGTAATCGCGTATTCACTGAAGTCATGCATTATCCGGACATTGGCCACGTTGGTCATGCCGAGCAAAGTCCAATATGCGTCACTGGAAGCGGTCCGCATCTTTTTTTGCAATGTGATCGCGTATTCAATTAATGCATGCATTATCCGGATATTGGCTTCGTTGGTCATTCCGAGCGAAGTCCAATATGCGTCAATGGATGCGGTCCTCATTTTTTTTGTAATGTAATCGCGTATTCACTGAATTCATGCATTATCCGGATATTGGCCACGTTGGTCATGCCGAGCAAAGTCCAATATGCGGCAATGGAAGCGGTTCGTATCCTTTAATCCCAAATATCTATCGGGTAAGTCCAAACTAAAACATTGCACTCCTGGATGTCCGTCTACATAAGGACTAGAAAATGTCCATGAGGTAGCGCATCCACACACACTCCCGATTATTTGATCTTAAAATTAGAGAGCTCGTGTCTCAAAGTTTCTGTTCGGAATTATTTTGAGGCACAATTTTTCTCAAGTCTCTCAAATAAATTGCTGTCATGAATTGCCTAAATTTTGGCCGATTCCTATTTAATATTCCGTTGGGTCACTTAATTTAGACAGACGTCAGCCGTCAAAAGATCTTCAATTCAGATCTATCTTTATTCTTAAAATTTTGCCCTATTTTTATAGGAATGCTTTTATTTGATTGCGTTAAATTTTCGGACAACAGTGTTATTTTTTTTTTTGAAATATTGATGCGCTGACCTGCGATTAGCCATCCGCTATAATTGAAGAATTCCTTTCCCCTTTCCTGTGGTTTTCATGTTTTTCAAGTTGTGTCCCTACAGCGGAAACTGCACCCTCACCTGATTTGTATTTGTTCCTCTCACACGGCCTGCCAGGTTGTAATGGTTTATCTTGATTTTTGAGACGGTTTTAATAGTAGCCAGGTACAGTGCTTGTGGACAAGCTAAACCAGACAAATGTTCACAGCAATATCTGACCAAAAGGTTTGCTGAGGCACCAAACCCTTTGGTTAGAAAGATTTCGCCGAAGTCTGGTCACGACAAATCAAATTTCTCAGAAAATCTTATCGTCGCTGGAAAAAACATTGATTTTTTTATGTCAACCTAGCAGTACTTTTTATTAGGAAATATCGCCTACTTTATGCAGTAACGGGATAACTGCAATAAAAAACGTCTGTTATCTTGCTCAGTGTTGCATGAACCATTCCATGTATCTGTTCAATTTTAAGACTTTTGGTGTCTTAGAACAACCTCTTAATGTTTTAAGACAAAAAATAAATCTCAAAATAAATGTTTTGGGATACTCAAGTGCAATGAAAGTCGGACACCGGTTTCTTACACCAAATTTATCTGAAACGTGCCTTAAACGATGTAAGTTCAAACATGATCTTGAAATACGACATGATTAAAATCTTAGAAGTGTCCCGGGATTTTGATCTTGTTTGACAATCAAACATTTCGGTGTGTATGTCACTGCAGGTGTAGTAAAGTTCAACCGTGTCTAGAAGATGCAAGAAGATGTTCCTGAGACGGTGACCCACATGAATTTATGACCACAAACTCCCCAAAATACCCCATGGGGATAAGTCTGTTAAACCCATGAATGAGACAGAGTTTTGAATTTCAACAGACACCATTCATATGGCAATGCAAAGAAAATGAATTTGTAGGTTTCTGAAAACTGTGATATTCTGGATTTATTAGGAACGGACGGTTCCATTAAACGGCTCCCACAGGAGGTGAATAAGCGAAAAGTTGAAGATTTGAATTTTCGATATGAAAAGAGTCGAGGGCAAGATACGACTTTTGACAACCTCAGGATTTGTTGCTTATCTTAATTAAAATCAAACTTGCAATTGTTCGAAACGATGAGAGACCAACAGTGAGTAGATTTGCGACAAGGTTTCATCAGAACTGAATGAAGCATTTTCCATCCTTGTCTGAATGAAGTATTTTCTGAAAACTTCGCTTGAAGAATTTAGTTTGTATTGCCACAGGGAATATATTCGATGAATGAACTTTTTTCTTTAAACTTTTTACCATCTGCCATCAGTTCATGGACCATTAAGAAAACTTTATGGGCTCTTAAAATCAGAAAAGTATTTTTCCTATGGCGCGCTTAAACGGCCTTTTTCGTCTCATTGTGCCACCAGAACAGCATCAAAAGATCTGATATGCTGACGGTGGCGAAAATTGAAACTTGACCCTCAACACAGGGCAGTCAAGTGAGAATACTTAATCGAACTGCACCGCCGTTGGATGAGGGATGCTTGTTGGTAAACTAGATATGTGAAGCTATGCACTTGATACCTAGGGTGCCAAATGTCGGGTTTGACACATTTAGGACGCTCAGATTGTCCGCAAATGCGTTTGGAAAAGTGCACGAAGACTAGATGTAAACCAAAGAAACCCATTTCAACGGCCAAATGGTGCATTTACACTACGGATCAAGCTCAGCCCTACGAGCGGCTGCTATAAGTTTTGAGGAAAAAGCGCGTTTATTGGCAGAAAAGTCGAGGCGTCAGGTTGAAAAGGTGTTTTTATCGTTTTAATAATTTTAACGAGTGGCCAGCTGACAGGGTGTCGCAACATCAACATGCAGCGAGAGCGTTTTTCCCATCCCGAGAGGATTGAGATGGTGCAGCAAATGGGTGATGACCATCACCCTGCGAGGAAGTGCGCCGTTTGTTCCATGGACGTCACCCGAACGGCCGCGCAACCCTGTGTGTCATCCATCTCGGGGACGTCATGAACAAATTTCTTACCACATTCTCGGTCAGACGTTCCACGAAATGGCCAAGGGAAGAGGAAACCACTATTGGAGTGCAACTAATCCCACTGCGCAGTCGAGGCACACACTCAACACCTTAATTATGTGTAGCTCAATAATGTGTAGACGGCAATTTGGGATGATGAAAAAATCGGGCCTTTTTCCTGGTTGGCACACTCACAAGTAAGCGATATTAGCAGCTGTTGCAGCATCAGGTGTTACTGCTCGCTGCATTTACATTTGTTCGTTAAAAAACAGCAGTCCTTTTTAAAGCATTTCACGGTTCACCCTGTGCGATGGCGAGAAAGGTCATTGCCGGGCAATGGGAATGCAAGTCAAACCATGACTTCGCAGCGACGGCCTTTTCGAATTTTTAGTGCTGAGCTTGACCCGTAGTGTATATGCATTTATATGTTCATAAATACTTTTTTGTTAATAAAAACATTGGCATATGTGGGCGAAGTTTTATCCGCTATTTCTGAATCACCCTGCATACGGCTGAAGCGAATGACAATCCTGAAAATGACTTGCGTCATCCGGGATCTGTCCGCTCCTACTTGAAAATGCAGCCCATGTGCGCCCAACATGTATCTCGTGTGATTTATCGACTCCGGTGGTGAGAGCATGAGGGCTTTCAGAAAGAAAAATTAAAAAAAAAACACGCACTTTAATTTGTTTGCTGTGGGCTGGGACTTTTGGGCTTCACTGCATGGCGTTAGTTTACAAAACATGTATTTTTCACAGCGCTTACCGAAATGTTTCATACAGGGATATACATATGTACAGGGAGTCCACAGTCGGGACCGAACAAATCCCAGAAAGGTCATTGCCTGTTGTGGGGTTTTCGCTGTTTTTTGTTTTTCTTTTTTTTTACCGAAAAACTCCTCTTCGCTCAGGCCGTTCGTGCGGTCAAAGGCGCGCGTACATTTTGACTGTTTTTCGCAAGCTTGTCCGTGGCATTGTTATTCCCGCATGTGCCGCTTTCGATGGCCCCGCAAATCATAATCCTCAGCTCAGTCAGTGTCTTTTACTCTTCTTTGAACAAAAAAGGACCAGAGTTGCATTTTTCTGACCTTTTTTCTTCTTTCGGTAACACGAACCACGGATTCCTGACAATAAGAACTGGCTGGTTTATCATTTCTGCTTACCCACGCCGAGTGATTTAAAAGAAGGAATCTGACCAAACCTGTCAGTCCACCCCAACTTGGCTGTTTTGGTTGGGAATGTAGTAAGAATATGCATGCAACTCTAGCTGGGTGAGGGTGACTGATGAGTGCCCCAGTGAGGCGAGGTTAGTTCAACATCTTTTTGACCACTTACAGCAGACGATGTAATGTCGTCTATCTTTTTGGTAGTAAGAATATCCTAATTTCTGCAGTAAACATGTGGTCTGGTTTTGCGAATTGTTCATTCTTTTCACAAGTCTTTTGGCGGCAGCAGGGCATGGTTGTTTGCTGATTGATTTCGTTGGAACTCATTTCTTTTCTCCGCACTTTTTGGCAGGGATCTCCGAACGATTTCATCGTCAAATGTTTTGAATGTTTTCATTCTTCGCCTGCGTTTGCTTTGGGAGTTTTTCCACGTGCGGGAAATCAGAGGGCCATTCCTGCGCAATCCCTTTAAAGGCCCAGCAGAGTAAATAATCCTTCTGGAAACGAGTTTGAACCCTGTGTCCTGTCCAAGATACTCTGAAATCATTTTGCCGGGTAAAATGTGTTTGGTTCATTGGATGTGATGGAGGAAGCGTCATGTTTTAAGTCCCTCCATTGCATAACCGGGGACAATCCGCAACCGCAATTTTCTGGAGTTCTGGATTGTCTCCTGTATCTATGCGAATAAAAGGGGAACAATCAATAACCTGCGAATGTATCATGAGGGGACAATCTAGTACCCTCGATGGTGGATTTAAAGCACAGGGTGATCTATACCTTTTATCTTTGTTGCTTTCATTCATTGGGGTCTTTTTCCTTCTTTGTTTTCTTTTTGCCCGCGAGCCACAGAAAACCTGTTGAACATCGCGTAGGATTAGGCCTTTGGTCAGGTTAAGTTAGATGTCCGGTTAGATGACGTCCCACCAGGAAGGTTAACCTCACCTTACAGAACCTAACCTAACCTAACCTAAGCTCACCTGCTGATCTGACCTAAACCCAACACAAACCCTACGTAACTGCGATTTTCCTGGGTTCTGGTGTTAAGAGAAACCAGCAAAGAAAAAGAACCAAAACCTACTGACCTTCCTGAACTTTCAATCCATCATCAAGGGTTCCAGATTCTCCTCTTGCGACGCTTTCATTGGTTTTCGAACGGCCACATTTTATTCACAGCCAAGGGACAATCCAGAACTGGGGTTACGTATTGTCCCCAGTTCTGCATTGTACCCCCAGTTAGTTTAGTTTGCCACAGTTTCAATTTCCCGCAAACATTTTTATTTTCCTTTTGTATTTATGGGAGAGGAGTGCACATATCAGAACCGGAATGCGACAATAATATCTGAAAATGTTAATTTCAAACTTCGGTGCTGAAAAGAGTCAGAATTTCCCAGGAGTGTTTTTTTGCAAGACAAAGATTTTCGCCGTTTTTTGTGAGCGTTAAGTTATTTTGATGTGACTAACCATAAATTTTGAATTCTTCTTTAGGCTAATTAGTATGGACAGATTTTTGCATCAGACTGTTTTGGAGCATCTCCAAAACAAATTTGCAGTTGGAACAATGGGCATTGGTCAATATTCCAGCGTTCTCCTTTGCACATTGTTGCAAGTGACAACTGTTTTGGACAAACGATCCAAAAACTGATGCAAAACATCTGTTAATTCTGACGCGGCTTCACAGTGGAATGGAAAGATCAAATTGAGGTATGAAGTGCGCCGCCGACTGATCTCTCACAGCGGCGAGATCATGACGGGGCTGACGCCAACTCCGAGCTGCGAGGTAAATTTTTTCCATTGGAGCAGATGGCAAAAATTTACCTCGCAGCTCGAAGTTAGCGTTAACCCCGTCATGATCTCTCCGCCGTCATTCATAGCTCAGTTTGACTCCTCACCAGATAGAGCACATCGAAAACTCAAATGAGAACAATGTAAACAATTCTAAGGCCCAGAGAAGCGGAAAATAAAAATGAATAAGTCAGAAAGTCAGGTAATGACTCAGGCGTGTGCATGGGTAAGGCCATGTAGAACAACGCCTTTAACCAGTGCAATTTTCAGCTCTCAATGTGAAAAACCCGAGCTTCAAAATGAAAATCGGCAAAACTCAAATCCGTACAGTTCATCATGATTGGGCATTAAAAATCGAACTCGTCGATCAAAAAAGTCAAGTTCATTGCTCTGCGCTTTGAATATTGTTCGGTCCTGACTGTGGACTCCCTGTATTGTCGATTTTACGGGTTTCGTGTTCATTGACCTGTTTTTGGCGGAGCCGCAATTTACCTGCCTAAACGGTGCGTGGTGTCGAAAAAGTGCGGAGTCTAAAGCAGAAAATGTGCAAAAAAGTTATGTTATTTCATGTGTCGGAAAGTGCGGATGCCAAGTGAAGTGAAGTATTGGGTGGTACAAACATGGCTTTCTGTGAAAGGAAGAAAATTCCCAAATTTTCCACCTTTTCTTTTACCAGCAAAATTACAATCGCTTCTCAAACTCTTGGCGCACGTTGTTTGGATGCTCCTGGGGGCTGCAAATGCGGTTGCTTCGATTCTTACACGGAAACCTCACATCAATGACGGGTTGGTTTGATTACCTGGCTCTTTACTAGGCCCGAGATGATGAAATAAATTAGGGCAAAATGTGGACGCCGTGGAGTTCACTCCATTCGTCACCCCTTTCCTGACCACAATCCCAGGACCAATTCGTAGGCAATCTTGGATTTGTTGCCTTTTGTTATCTGGTAAATGACGGATTGCGAATTACTCCAAATGATGCGGTAAATGATGGATTGTGAATGTCGGTATATGATGCGGTGAATGACAGTAAATGACGGTTTGTGAATGTCGCCTTTTTGGGCTGGTAAATGACGCAGAGCTTGGAGTTGGAGAGGCCTACTTGCTGGTGTGTTTCTCATGCGGATTACATTGGCCGTTTGCCCACAGAGACGATAATGGATGGCACCTTTGTTCAAGATTGCTCCCTTCGTGCAGCGGTGGCCTTCGCCGAACATGATGGCAGATTCGGTTGCCATCAATTTGGAGGAACCTGTTCTCGGCCTTGGCATGCAAAAACTCACCAGCTGAATGCGTTCATTCCATGACAACTGCATATCATTTTTTCAACTTTTATCATATAAATGAAAAAGAAAATTTCGCCAGGGATATTCATCGGCGATGGCCTCGATTATTTATTAGCGATCGCTATCTTCGGCGATCGCCGATCGCTAATTGCGTTACCTGCGAAAAAAATCGGACGGTTACCGACAGAATGTTCAGAGAGATGAAAACAAAGAGACAGAAAAGCTGCAAAAATCAAGCCGATAGCACTGACACGTAATGTTGAATGGCACTTCACTGCCTGACAAGTTCTCGACATTTGCAGCCTCGACATCCTGAACTTCTTCCAGAAAGATCTCAAAAGGCCAATCCCGATGTCAAACTTTGTTGACAAAAAATCGCAGTAGAAATATTGCACTGCCCTGCCAGAAAGACCTTGTTCATAAAAAGTTTTATTTATTTGTACCTTCTGCGTGCACTAAGACTCTGAGATTGAGCAAAAGCTCTTCGGCGATGACGGAGGCAGGTCAGCAGATAAACATGATATCGAACGATCTGGTTAGATTTGATAACGTCCTTACCGATATCTCTGGTCTTCTTCTGGGCCCAATTCAAATCATTGTCGTCATTTATCTGACATGGCCTGTGATGGGAATTAGCGCCTTGATTGGAATGGGATATGTTTTACTGATGATACCACTACAAAGTAAGTTAGTTGAGAAGACAATTCCGAACAACTTTTGGAGTTGCGTTATTCGCAATATTTTACCGGGGTTATCCTTTCGTTATCTCCTTGATGTATTTGGTTTGGTCTTTGCGTGAATTGTTGAACTAATGCTCGTAATGTTTCCATTGTGCTGGCCACACGACCCTCTAATCTGCAATGGTTTAGATATCTTTTAATCCTGAAAAATAAGGGCTTAAAAAGTTTTAAAGATTCTTCATTCGAACATGTTTAACTTTTCCAATCCGGGTTGGTTCAATCATGTACCTTGTCACAACGAATCCTGTGTTTTCGTTGAGACGACACGCAATCACATTACGATGAAATGTGGTCATTCGAATATGCAAATCATGGTGGTCAAAAGACCTCCTCAGTACTGCTCCTGTGCGAAAAACATTGCTGATATGTTCTATCCCAGACAGTTTAAATCGGTTAAGATTACGTCTTTAGGGTGAAAGGTAGCATGTTCTAGGTTGGATAATCAATCACAGTAGCGCAAAAACTGAGATCGTTACACTTCTTTCGCGAAAATCTCAACATTTTATAATGTTTGCTCTGATTTTGTTCACTGTAACTAGGATTCACCAAAATCACATTTTCAATTCTCTGCCGCTTCCTATGGTTTTCGACAAAAAAATCCCCGTTATCGTACAGTTAGGTATGTTGAAAGGAATAGCATTAACAAATTTAATAATGTTTGCTCTGATTTTGTTCATTGTTACCAGGATACACCATAATCACATTTTCAATTCTCTGCCGCTTCCTATGGTTTCCGACAAAAATATCTCCGCTATCGTACAGTTAAGTATGCTGAAAGGAAGAGCATTAACCACTGGCGTGTTTTGTATGCAAATCGTGTGTGCTTGTTTAACCTTTGTTTGTAATAGCTGGAAATGTTCATTTTCCTAAAACTTTTGCATTTGCATTTGGCATGCTGGCATCGGTAAAATACACAAAAAAACAATTAATGGACCCTCTTCGTGGTGATGAAGATCTGAGGTGATTGGGGTTACGTGTTGGCATTCGCATGTTTTTCCGCACAAATTATGAACCCTGTGCCGTCATTATCCATATAATTCAATGTGCCATTCCTGAAGTGATATAGCCTAAAAACGACTGGCATGCTGAAGGATCTATTAAGGATAATGCTATTCACTCTTGACTCAAAATTGATGAGTTTGATGATAAATAGAGTTATCGTAAATCCAAAAACCATTTCCGTCAACAAATAAAGACGTGTGTACACAACCAAGCGTGAATAGAGGCTCGATGAAAATCCTGGTGAGACCTTGGAAATCCTGACCACGATTGCATTGGAGGAGTTAGCATTCTTGCATCTGGCCTATTTTTATTTACGATATGTTAACATGACTTTACATATCCTTATGTACGCGTACAGAAAATGCAATGGCGGTCCTATGATGAATGTACTTAAAGGTATTGCGTAACTGTTGCATCCCATACGAGTACATATTGGTTTGAGATTTTAAACGTCGCCGTGTAGTTCTTTTTTCACATTTAATCCAGAAAGTAAGAGAGGAGACAGCTCTGAAGACAGATCGTCGCGTGAAGCTGATGAGCGAAATTGTAAACGGAATGAAGGTTATCAAGATGTACGCATGGGAGATGACATTTTCCAAACTTATCGGTGAAGCTCGAAGGCAAGGCATCACAATTCACATTATTTATTTTTATTTATTTATTTATTACATTCAATACTGCCTCAAATGAAGTGGAAGCAGGACAACAGTCAATATTAAAATGGTCTATATGGGAAGGGACAAGGCAATGTATATATCAAGTGAGGTAGCAAAAAAACATTGATTTTGAACAAATGTGCGGTTCCATAAATCGTATGTCATTTGTGTCACAAGTATGGTTCATGACGCGTCACGAGATGTATTCATAAATCACATAATGGCCCCACATTGTGTCGCCTTTTAGTCCAAAAGTGACACGATTTCTAAAAGGTGTCATCGTGTCATCAAAGAGGCGCATCCAAATGCTGATTTTAAAAGAACGTAGCGTCTTTTCTCGATTCAATGTGAAGAGGAAGCTGCATTCCATTGTCATTTGCGATATAAGTGTTGTGACACAATGGAACTAAAATCCGTGTCATGATGAAATTCACCCTCCCGTCAGTGTGCAACATCAACAAAATGAATCAAAAATGTCTCAATGTTTCTCGCACCTTTACAGTTATAGCAACATCTGCAAGTTAGAGATCAGTTGCTGAACGTTTTCTTGAAGTAATGACATAATGGAACCAGTATCCGTGTCATATTAAAAGAAACTCTTGCGTCAGTGTGTAACATCAACAAAATGAAACGAAAAATTCTTAATGTTTCTAGCACCTTCACTGTTCATGGCAACTGCTCCCAGTTAGATATCCGCTGCTGAAATTTTTCTTGAAATTGGTAATCATGCATAAATTTTCCGATGCAAAATAGCATCGTGTCGATCCTCGGGTCCTGCGTGATCCATGTCATTTGGTCCTTGTAGCAATTAGATAAGCACACAAATAGACTAAAAAACCCTCTAAATTAAGATTAAACGAAAGACGTATTCTCCTTCACAATTTAACAGATTCAATTTAATAATCATTGCAATAGATAGATTTTTGCTCAAAAATTTCATTCCCATTCACAAAACTTATTTCTTTTACATTGTGAAAGATGCATCATTCTGTTGCACTGACGATTGACTTGAATATGGGATGAGCTGCACGAGAGTTACTAACCCAGATTTAACTTGTGACCTATCTTATGTTGAGGTTTGTTAATTAGCGGCTTGTATTACGAATATTTGCCGTGGCGATATAGCGCAAACGTGCGTCCTTTGAGTTCGGGACATGTTCATGTTCGTCGATCCCTCTGCGATGATCCCTTGTCCAAAATGAGAGTAAATTCACTCTTTTTGCAGTTTCCGTCTTACCCTGTAGCCATGCTGATCTTACGAGAGCAGTCGATTTCTCTGATCTTGGCCATTTTACAATTTCTGGCCTCGTTCAGAAAGAAAGTTACTTTCGCAGACTAAGCCCGTTAGGTTATGGATAGGAACGAATATAACTGCCATGATGTGTGTGATATGTCCTGCTCCTCACGTTTAACCCCAAGTCGTCAGTGGTTTGACCATTTTACTTTGTCCAAATGTTCGACCTCTCCGTTTGGCAATATGTGTCCGATATATTCCACTTCCTTCACTTCAAATTTTCACTTTTCAACGCTCACGGTAAGCCCACTTCGGTCTAATTCTTATAAGGTTTGATATAAGTCTTCAAGGAAACACTCGAAGGATTTTCATATGATCAAGATATCATCAAAGTGCGCCATCGCTTCCCTTCCTCAGACTTTCTTAAACTATTTATTTAATGCCGAGTCAAGTTTACTTGGAGCTCTTGAGATTCCAAAACAAAGCCGTCTTTAAGCGTAAATTTCTCGTTCTGTTGCGATCACTCTGACAGTTTGCGAGAATGGGGTCAAAGATGTGTTATGGCAAGCTGCATATTGGTATATTGTTGCCATGAAATTAATTCTCTTACATCAAGACTTCAATAAAGTAGGGAATGTGGGGTATGGGATGGGTTAGCGGGTGAATATGTTTCTTGAAATTGCGGATGTTGTTTGTTGGATCATCGCTACTAGTTCCTGCTACTATTGAAACGGAACTACAGAAGGAGGCAACTGCGATATTTGCAACACTCGGGGTTCAATTCTCCATTAATCATCTTCCCTTCAGACAAAATATAGTCAAGACCAAGATGAATGAGATAAACACAATATTTTTTTTATTCCTGAATTCACTTTACGTTTGTTTATCCGTTTTCTCCCATTAAAACACTCCCTTTGCCACAATTGACTTCTCAAAGGGAGTTTGAAGGGTGAAACCGGAATACAATCGAATTTTCTCTTTCGAGCTCCGACTCCTACTTTACGCCGACCGTGTTACAGCTTTCCTCCAGCAGAAATATCCTACCAGATCTTTCAAACACCACTGCTACTCAATACTTCACGTTAACGATTTTACTTCCACACTCTGACGATCGCCACAATGGACTGGTCACTCCAATCACACGGGGTTCTCTACTTCTTTACAACTTCAGAGTCAGAATTGGCCAGCATGATTGACACCTAATTTTCTTATCATGGTTTCAAGATACATTTAAAGAGCTACATTTCCCCACATGGCGCCACATCAAATTCCCAACACATAAACTCTTTTCAACTATTTTTCAGTACATTTTCCAGGTCATCAAATGTTTGGCTATATCTGAAAGTGCTGTAGACTTCAAAATCCAGGGCAATTCTCCCCGTCTGCAGAAGTCCTCTGCATTTTACAACAAGCGGGATAAAAGATGTTTTAAACCCAAGCCGAGAGACATTTTACATGAAGCGTATGCAATTCAGTTATCCTTCACTGCACTTGACTTTCTCTTCCCGAGTCTATCAGCCTGTTGTTTCATGACTGCTTTTCTGCAAATTGTTATCTTCCCATTCATCTTTCGATTGAAATGACGATGATCCCATCTTCTTGCAAGAGCATATATCGGCTGAACTATAGTTCAGCCGAAAATCTCTCAACTCAATTTTCCCTGCAACTCTCGCATCAATATACAGGTTGGCCCATTTCTTTTTGGCAAAAACAAAGTTTTTTCTTTTGCTTTTTTACCATATATGTGTGATCTACAAATCTTTCCAAATTCAAACCACGGGTGAATGTTTAATCGGAAGTGCATCCGCTTAAACAGGTACCCCAACGGTCTTTGGCCATGTAGCAAAAATCTGAATTTGCTGTCTTTGATTCTTATAATTTGTGATTTTAGACTTTTTCTATATTTAACACGGATGTCACCATTTCTAATGAACTGAATGTGCACATCTACGGAGATAAGGGCTGGAAAAAGGATCAGATCACAAACACTATAAAAAATGATTTTTTTACTGAGCCCAAAGATTTTAGGGCAAACCTGCATAACCATGTCTGTCATTATTTATTTCCAGTGAAGAAGCAAAATCAAGAACCAGATCTCTGATGTTTTTCGGGTTTCTTCTGGCAAACTTTCAATTCATCGTCCAAATTGCGTCTGCTTGCTCTTTCATTCCCTACGTCATGATGGGGAACAGTTTAAGATCGTCCATGGTAATTTGACTTTTCTAAACTCTTACTACCGTTGCACCCACCGCATGCTCCGTATCGTTACATCGCATACGATCGCATATCCAAAATAATTCCAATCTAAAAATATAGTTACCTAGATAATATGCAGCCGTGCAAATCTTTTCGTACAAATGATTGTGACAAGATGAGGTTTATATGTTTAGGGTTAGGGTAGGTTAGTTTTCATTGGGTTAGGTTGTTTGCAAAATGTCAACCAAACTTGACACATTGATCCAAACAAAGCTAACCTAATCTGGCGTAAAGTAGCCCTTAAAATAAACCTGGCATAAGTTTACGACAACGATTTATGCGGAATAACCCACGGCTGTTTTTTGGGGTTTTTCTCACGTTAGTGTTCTCGAGACACCCTGTCCTGTTGATCTATTTTTAGATTCGATCTCTCTAGGCATATCCTTTTTCTAGATCAATTCTCGAGTCACCTGGTGGCGATATTTTCTGTGCAAGTTGATTTCCATCGTTAATTTCAGTTACGGGTAATAAAGAAAGCGAGATTAAGCATTCTTGCACTATTGAGTTTAATGAGATACCCACCCTTTTAACTTTCTTTCGCGAAACGTGGAATGCGAACTGATGGATGGTGGCTAACATTTGCCACGGTCTTCCAAAAGGCTTTGTATTTGAGGAAAACCCTGGCAGCCCCACCAACAATGTAAAATAATAAAAAAACATTATCGAGTTAGCACCTATTTTAGGCACAAATGGAATGTCATGATTTTTCCGCGCATGATGCAATATTCGTTTTAAATGACCCATTATTTAACAAATCGAGCAACGGTTCACAGTGTCGTTCGCCCAGAAGTCCAAATAAGGCATAGCGCATTTTATTACAATACTCCATCGCAATTTAAAAATTAAATGCTGATAGAATATATCCGTACAATAATCCCTAGTACCCTTATGTAAGAAGATTTTTTTAACTAACAATGGTTGTATTCTGGCTTTGGCTTTTCAATTTCATGATTGTTACTATAATTGTTGAGCTTAGCATTGGGATACCCAGTCCTTCCATGCTTGGGAAAGCCTGGATTGCCACAGCACATTAAATAAATAATCAAAATGCTATTCATGTGCTCAGTACAAGCATTGTCGAGTGTTGGTCTATGATCCCGAAATTTATATCGCCTCTTTTCAAGCTCCTTTCTTATTCAATTGATTTAAAATCGGATCCATGAATATAAACGGCATTACCGCGATTGTAATTTGCACTTTTCCCATACAGGTATTTGGGGTGGTTATGCTCTATCAAGCTGTTCGCGTCAACATGGGATTCATGTTTCCACTAGGAGTTTTATATTTGTCTGAAACTCTTGTGTCTATCAGAAGAATTGAGGTTAGAAATCGATCGAGTAACAAAAATGAAGATTAAATGATATTTCTTAAAAAAATGGTCACGAAGACTTTGAAATGTGGCATAAAAGCAATTTCTTGTACAATTACTGAAATATTGTCTATCTGACATCTAATCTAACCAACATATGTGGTTGCATTTTTAATAACTGCCACTTGATAAGCCACCAGGATCATGTTTCTTGCCTATCTACCCTTAACTCTTAACCACCACCTGTTTAGTTGCAATTTTCAATGACTCGTACCTTGATAGTCAGTCAGCTTCATTGGTATAAACAACATATAACGGTTTTGATCCCAGATAATTTATTCATTTTTTTATATTTCTCCCACTCTAAGGTTTGGACTATTTCGGACAACAATGAAAGTAGATTTCAATTAACAGCAAAACGGTTGACTTGGCATTCACGTGGGAAAAAAATAAAAAAAAAATAATTTACAAAACCAAAACTTCAAAAAATTGCCTAAAATTCGCAAAAAAACACATATTGACCAAAACAACAATACAAGAACTTCCCATTCGAATACAATACGTTTATTGTTATGGTTACAGTTGATAAAAAGTTACTTTTGATAAATAGCCGCTGCACTCACAATTTGTCCATCAAAAACTCTTTTGAGTATTGATTTATGTCTATTTTGATTGTACTCCTGTCGAGATTAGAACTCTTTCAGGAAAAACCTGACTGTACTTCCACGTTACTGCGCCTCGTTAAAAGTTGAATGCATGGATTTCGTGAGCAAGAATCGTTGTGAATGTTTGGCTTTGGTGATGTCGGATCGGTTATAAATGTTTGGATTTAGCGGACAGATCAACGGTGTTATTTGGCTCTTGTGATTCACAATCGCTGGGAATGTGGTGCCGGAATTGCTAGAACGTACGGCTTTGTGAACAACAATATCCGAGAATTACCGGCCATGGTGAGCCGGAATCGCCCGGACGGTTTGGTTTTTGTGATCCAGAATCTCTGAGAACGTTTGGCTTTGGCGATACAGAGTGACTGGGAATATATGGCCTTGGAGTCGCTATGGTAATGTTTTGGTTTGAAGCTCGTGAATCGCTGATGATGTTTGGCTTTGGTGATTCAATCATCTGGGAATAATAAAACTTTTAAAATCTAAGATTGAGTATTTCAAAATTAAGCTGAATCTGCAAACTGTGAGGTTTATTACCGATGAATGTAGGATATTTTTTGCTTAATGTCAATCTGGTAAAACGGTCAAGAGATTGCGTATTTCAAAATTCAGTTGTAGCTGCAAATTGTGATTATGTTTTTCCGATGAATGTAGGATGTTCTTTGCTATTGTCAAACAGGTAAAACCGTCAAAAGATTGCGCATTTCAAAATTAAGTTGTGGCTGCAAATTGTGAAGTTTATTACCGATGAATGTAGGATATTCTTTTCCGATTGACAAACTTGTAAAACCGTCAAAAGATTGCGTGTTTCAAAATTGAGTTGTAGGTGCAAATTTTTGTGAATTATATTACCAATGAATGTGGGATGTTCCTTGTCATTATTAACCTGGTAAAACCGTCAAAAGATTGCGTATTTCAAAATTGAGTTGTAGGTGCAAATTATTGTGAATTGTATTACCGATGAATGTAGGATGTTCCTTGTCATTGTTAACCTTGTAAAACCGTCAAAAGATTGCGTGTTTCAAAATTGAGTTGCAGGTGCAAATTATTGTGAATTGTATTACCGATGAATGTAGGATGTTCCTTGTCATTGTTAACCTTGTAAAACCGTCAAAAGATTGCGTATTTCAAAATTGAGTTGTAGGTGCAAATTATTGTGATATTATATTACCGATGAATGTAGGATGTTCCTTGTCATTGTCAACCTGGTAAAACCGTCAAAAGATTGCGTATTTCAAAATTAAGTTGTGGCTACAAATTGTGATTATCTATTACCGATGAATGCAGGATGTTCTTTGCCTGTTATCAAACTTGTAAAACCGTCAAAAGTTTGCGTATTTCAAAATTGAGTCGTAGCTGCAAATTGTGATAGATCGATGAATGTAGGATGTTCTTTGCTAATTGTCAAGCTGGTAAAACTTCAAAAGATTGCGTATTTCAAAATTAAGTTGTTGCTGCAAATTTTCATATTATACTACCGATGAATAGGATGTTGTTTGCCTACTGTTAAATTGTTAAACCGTGAAGATTGCATATTTCAAAATTCATAATCCACAGGGTTTACTGGCATTGGATGATTGTTTCTCGGCGTGTAGAATGGAATCGGTCGGTACTGCTGGCAACATCGAACACTACGATGAAATTAATGAATGTCGAAAGGATAGCTACTTCAATTCTGTGTTGCAGGCCGACCTCACTTCACCATATATTCCTCCACCTCTGCCTCAAGCCAGGGTTGAGCTAAAGCATGTAAATGCAAATTGGTGTGAGACTCCGACTTTGCGAGACATCACGTTCTCAATGGATAATGGCGAGCTCCTCGCCGTTGTAGGAGAGGTCGGGTCTGGGAAAAGTTCCTTACTCTACACCCTGCTAAGTGAGCTTCCATTAATTAGCGGGACCATGGTCGTACATGGCAGGATTGGGTACTTCTGCCAAGAGTCCTGGATATTTCATAGTTCCATAAGAGAAAACATAACAGTTTGAAGACCGTGGAATGCAGAGAGGTACAAAGAAGTGATAGAAGTGTGTGCTCTTGTTCAAGATTTAGAAACTTTTCAGAGCAAGGACAAGACGATTGTTGGCGAAAGAGGTACATTGCTCAGTGGAGGTCAGAAAGCGAGAATAGCACTTGCAAGGTTAGAAAAATGGACGTGGATCGCAGAAGTTGCGTTTTCAGAGTGCTAGTCGTGCGGAGTGTGTATCTGAACCATAAATAGGATTAATTTTTTCCTTTGGAATGCAGTAGCGATTGTCAAAATTTTGTTGCCGCATGAAAATAGAAAGCCCCTTCCAGAGGTTAGTTGAATGGTGTCCAGCCATGCCCATCATTCTTTAAACTTGATTCCCTGCTTGTTAGGAATATCTCATATAATAAACATGTGGACCGTTTTTTCTTTCTTAATGTTTCGCACTCTGTGTGTCAGAGAGGGTAGAGAGAGGAGAGAGAGGAGATAGAGAGATTAAAGAGGGAGCGAGTTTAAAGGTGAAACAAGAGAGAGAGTAATAGATCGGGTAAGAGCGAGAGAGTATCTGGTATGGGAAAGAGAGAGAAGAACAGGTAGTGTCTAATTATTTGGTAATCTTTCAACAGTGAAAAGAAGAAATAAACAAGTCAAACGATCAACAGGTCAGCTAACAGGTGTAAATTTAACTTGATCCAATAATTATTTATTTCTTCCCATTCCCGGAAAAGAAAAGATTCAGGAAGTTAGCGGCAGACAGAGCGGGATGAAACTGCCCCAGTAAGGTCCGTCAGCATTTAGGCAGTGTAAGAAAACTTGCTTATTCATAAGTTTGGCGGAATCTACTGCTCGCTCAATGAAAGATGAGAGATAAGGTGAGTTAAGTTTAACTTAGTTAAGTTAGGTTAGGTGATGTGTTAGAGAATTTGCTGGCATATAAAATGTCGAAAAAAGCGCAAAACCTTTCGGTATTCGCGCACATGTAAACACGAAATCAGAAAACATTTTTATAAACTATTGTAATGTCATCTCGAGACAACAAATTTTGAAATCCAAAAACTTAATATAAACAGTCAACGGTTTTAAATTTATGCAAGTTATACACAATAATTTCCAAGCAATAAAGTTTCTAAATCAGAGAACTTATGATAAACAGATTACGGATGAAGTTTATGCAAGCTATATCAATGTCATCTCCATGCAACTGGCTACGTTTATGCAAGCTATGGCAATGTTTAATCCATTCAATAAAATTTGAAACAGAAAATTAAGGCAAACCTTTCGTGCAAAGTTTATGCAAGCAATGCAAATGTCGTCTCCATGCCACATAATTGGCGAGTTGTTCATGTGGCAGGCTCTCAGTTGGTCTCACAGAAAAATTTATCAGTAATCTTGTACTGACCAATGTTTCCAAACTTTCAACAACCCATTGACTTGATTTCAATCTCCATTTTCAAGTCCTCCTTGGGTTAGCCAACGTAATTGTTTGTTGTCCCTACCACTCGAAGCAGCAACGCCAGATATGGGGTAGTGTTTCTAATCGTTTTTATCAACATCTAGATTTTTAGCTTTTCAAAAAGAAGTGGAGGCCTAACGCTTATATATATTTGCGTGTGCTGTCCAGGTTAACCTCAGCTGTCTGTATCATGCGAGATCTGCACAGCAGGAAGAAAATAGTGTCAAGTTATAATCGGAATTAAGAATCGACTGTTTCTTGATCTCTAAGTTAAATAAGGAAAATAGGTCTGGCGTCAAATGACCAGACAGGATGAAAAACAAAAAATTCACTTGGCGGTAGTTCTTCCCGTTCTAGTGCATGCCTGTTCCAATTGGGATCCTCACCAATTTTGTCACATTGATGCCTGGAAAAGTGCATAGAACCGCTGCCAGGTTCATAAAAACATTTTAGCATACAATATGGCATTACTGTGATGCATGGTTGGACAACTCGTGCTACCGACGTTGGTGTAAAGAAGAGCAGTGCGCAGAATGTGATACCTAAAACTATTTCCGGGACGAATGGACAAAGATATCAACTGCTGCGACCCATTTAAAAACATTTTAAAAAAAAAAAAATTTTTAAATAAAAACTTAATTAAACAGCAACTTTTAAATTTAAATTATAACAATAATTTAAAAAGTTTCTAAATCAAGAATTAGTCAATTCGGAGAATTTATGAATAAATGATTAGATTTTTTTTTTTTTTTTTTTTTTTTTTTTTTTTTTTTTTTTTTTTTTTTTTTTTTTTTTTTTTTTTTTTTTTTTTTTTTTTTTTTTTTTTTTTTTTTTTTTTTTTTTTTTTTTTTTTTTTTTTTTTTTTTTTTTTTTTTTTTTTTTTTTTTTTTTTTTTTTTTTTTTTTTTTTTTTTTTTTTTTTTTTTTTTTTTTTTTTTTTTTTTTTTTTTTTTTTTTTTTTTTTTTTTTTTTTTTTTTTTTTTTTTTTTTTTTTTTTTTTTTTTTTTTTTTTTTTTTTTTTTTTTTTTTTTTTTTTTTTTTTTTTTTTTTTTTTTTTTTTTTTTTTTTTTTTTTTTTTTTTTTTTTTTTTTTTTTTTTTTTTTTTTTTTTGCAAGGGTTGGCCCCTCTTTGTCAAAAAAGTTGGCCAAAAGCGGCTCGGCTTTTGCACCTTCCTGACAAATTTTATGTTACGAATGCAAGCTATGCATTAATCCTTCTTTTGAAACAAAATTTGGCAAACCCAAAATTTTGGCCAAAATGAACCTTCCAAAATTCATTTTCTTCAGGCTTTTGGGGTCTCCGGAACCCAAACAGACCAAGAAACTTTCCCCCTTGGAACTCAACTCCCTCGCCCCTTGGGACCCTTTGGTTTGGGGCACCCTTACAGGCCCCGTTGGGGTGGTTTCAATTTTTCAACCAAATAAGCTTTTCAAATGGACCTTCCTTTAATTTTCTGGCTTTTCCTCACTTTCCGTCCAACTTCAACGGGTTGGTTTTTCGGGAACATTTTCTTGTTCGAAATTGAAATGGTTTGGGGTCAAATGGCCAAAAACCGGGAAGAAAACAAATTATTCCGTTTTCCCGTTTTCAGCCAAAGCCGGGTCCTCAACCAAATTTTTCCCATTGAAAAAGTGAATAAGAACCGCTGCCATTCCCAAACAACATAAACAAAGGAGATTTGGAAACCCTCCACTTTTTGGCTCCAAATTTAATCCTGTTTTCTGTGGCTGTTCGGCATCAAACATACCAAAGCTGTTCCTACCCAAGAATAAAAAACCGCAAGTCGAATCATCTACCCCGGTTTTTCATTCCTTTTGTGAAGGTCTGCCCATATTTTCATGTTTTATTCCTGGGAACACCACGGGAATGGAATTACCTCTCTGCAACTTCCACCAATTCTGCGTTTCCTCGGTCCTCGATAAATAATCACCTTTAGAACACTGCGTTAATTAAGGAACTCCGCTTAAACCGATGTTGGAATCTTGCAGCTTTTTGGCATTGTGCATTCTGGCTTTTTTCCACTGCCTGCATAACAGTGAAAGGAGAGAAAAATAAGATTCGAAGGCAATAGTAAATGAAAAACAGATATGGGAACATTTTATTTCGTTTTCACTATGCATTCTTGAGCAACGCAAACTCTATTTTAGCAGTATATGTGCAAGCAATACAGCCATATATCTACAATAATTCGCTCTACAATAGTTCGACACATTTGAATGAAACAGTTTATTAATCCTTCAGTCTTTGAAAACTGTATTGTTTAGGATTCTAAATATACAAGCAGTCCCTAGGCTATTAATTCGGAAGCAAAAATTCTGTCTAAGGAAGTTCATCTTAAGATAAACTTCCATTTACGTTTTGCCAGGGCAATATATGCCGATGCCGATATTTATCTGTTGGATGATCCTTTGTCTGCAGTTGACGCTGATGTTGGAAATCACCTGTACGACAAGTGCATCAAAAAGTTCTTGGAGGGAAAATTGAGGATTCTCGTTACCCACCAGATAAAATTTGCAAAACAAGCTGATAGGGTGCTCTTTATAGCGAAGGTTCGTAAACTACTCCCAAATGGAAATACAAATCATTTTTTATTTGAACATAATTTTAAATTATTTCGTGTAGTCCTCTGATATGACAATTTGTTGAAACTAACGTAGTTGTTAAACTGTAATCATTAACCGATGCAATAATCTATTGTACTGCAAAAGATGATAATAAAATCTCAACTTTTGTTTATAAAAATCTCCCGGTCGAATGACTAACAAAGCGTCAGAGAAAAGAGCGAGTATTGGGTCTGGCCAATCTGAGCAGAGCATTAAAAAAAGAAGTGTTGCATGGTAAGAGCATTTCCCTTATTATCCTGACCCCCGAGAACTACCCATGACGACGATGAAGTTGGGCCCTTCTCGATATCATGCAACAGCTGGTTCTCCCCGTCGCCCCATGTGCCCCTGGATCGAACGTTCCGTCACAAAGCAGACCAAAATTGTTTTGCTCCCAAATAAAAACCTTTTACAAGCTAAAACGTAAGATACAAGAACGCTCACAATTGTTTCAAGTCACGACCGCCGTCTCTAGAAGCACTTTTACGAATGAATCGGAGAACGTCATTGCAGACACAAAAGGAACGAAAAAGATCGGAGAAAAGTTTGGCGACCACCTTCGCTATCGTGGGACTTCTGGCGTGTTGATCGCTGATCACGCACGTCACATCCGAGCTGGAATACCTTTTCATGCGAAAAGAGCAAAAATGGCTGAATGAACGTGGGAAACTAAAATAGCCTGACAGCAATAGGAAAACGAAAATAAAATGAAAACAGACTCATGAAACGCATCCACCTTCACAAAAAGATGGCAATCCCCTGATGAACGTGGGAAACTGAAATGGCCTGACGGCAGAAAGAAAACGAAAAGAAATGAAAATCCTTATAAAAATATGTTGGTTTTTAGAACATCAGCTCTACTTGTGATAAGCATCCCTTTTCGTGTAGTTGTTGATACGCTATCGGGTAAATCAGTAGTGAAAAAGTTCCTGGAACTGACATTTGGACGTGATTTATGTTTTGCCTTCGCTTTTCATAATTAAAGCTAAGTAAACCTGACCTAACTCTAGCCGTCACTGCCTTCACTTGGTGTCAACCCACGCATGCTGGCCGATTGACGTTTTTCCCCTTTTCATAAATAAGGCTAACCAAACCTAAGCTAAATTTTACCGTCACTGCTTTAGCTTGCTGTCAACCTTTTGGTTGGTTTCCACTGATGCAAATTGTCAATCTTGTTAACCACACCTGCCCGGAAAAGATCCCCGAATGTCCCCGAGGATCCCCGAAGTGGATATTATGCGTGGGAATGCAATGCACTGATCTGTCCCAACAATACATGGACGAAGGCACGCAAATTCAAAAACAGGTTAACGGATAACAATCTTGTTAACCACTCTTGCCCGGAAAAATCCCCGAATATCCTTGAGGATACCCGAACTGGATATTATGCGTGGGAATGCAATGCACTCATCTGTCCCAACAACACATGGACGAGGGCACGCAAATTCAAAAGCTGGTTAACGGATGTCAATCCTGTCAGCCTGGGAAGTGGATTCCTCAAAGTTCTCGTATCTACACGATATCAGCTGCTTTTATGACAAATTTGATGCTGGGTTTGCTAATGATATGCACTTATGTGGCGAAACAACAAATCGATTCAGGCAATCATATCAAAAATAGGTTACCTGACAACAGACTGAACAAACGCGCATTTCCTCACTCTTTGGAACTCAATTACACAAGCGGCTATTATTCTTTAGGGGAAGGTGGAAGCAATCGGTAATTATACAGATCTTCAGGCTCGTGGAATAGATTTGCTACAGAAGGGAAATCGGCCTGGTAACACCGACTGCGACCAGCTTATGAGAGCGGATACAATCACGGCTCCTCAGGTTGGCAATGCACACAAATGTGGTTTTAACTTAACGGAAAAAATCAATCTGATGTTAAGGATACCATAGGTCGCCTAAAGTATGACGATCTATGTGGTACCTCGTAACACTGTTCTTATCACAGCCTTTTTCTTCCCGTACATACTGTTGGCGGCAGCAGAAAAGCAAGTTGACAATGCTTTACTGATACTGGCGGCACATCGACTATGGCGCAGCAAAATCGGTCTAACAATCCATTACCTTCTATCACCTCTCTGATGCCCACATTATGCTGTCCATTTATAGTTATTGATTTCTGGTTTGCATCAAGTTTGGTAAGGTCTTAATGGCCGTTCCACCGACCGTGATATCATGCACGTTCTTAGTGAAATTTTCTTTGTCTTAATTTCGGTGCCTCTTAACTGTTTAAAACCTTTCACAGTGGGAATTTACCTTTCCCCCCGAAGATTATCACAAACAGATAGCAAATTGCAGATTGTTTATTGTGTCTCTAAAAATACGAGATCTGCTCAATGCAGCAATTCGCTTCACGCAAAGAAACCATAGTTTCTTCAAAGCAAACGTCGGCGTACCCGATTGCATCACACTCCCAGGTTCAATTCGATAGCCAATTCAACTTAGTCAGTCCATGAGTCAGAACCACGCACGTATTCAACACAGGCATTCCGTCAGGACCAGGCATGCCCCAATAATTAATGATGATATCCTACATGTTTCAAGCAACGGATTTCGAAAGACCATTCATTTGCCGCAACTTGCGCCAGTTGGCAATGAGTTTCATGGTCTAATCCAAAGCTTCAAGGTGTGAGCCAAACTGAATCTGTCAGTACAGTGCCAACCAAAATTATAAGGGACGAGTTAAATTGAGAAAGTTCTGAAGTCTGGCTTTGTTGCATTCCAATTTCAACAGGGTTATTGTTGCTTCAAGTAGCAATGGGTGCAGTTCATAAGAACTAATGGAGAATAATTTTTGCCGTGCTTGCAGACTAACTTTGATGATGAACATCCTGATGCGGCGCTGGACAGTGAAGAATCGTCAAACAAATTAGATTCATACAGAAAATTGATTTCATCGATGGGTGGCATACCAATGGTCGCTGTGCTGGCGTTCCTTTTTTGCGGATCTCAATTCGTTTCAGCTTTCTCGGATTATTTCTTGAGTTTGTGGTATGTCAACGTTTTTTAATTTTTGACAAAATTACCAATGTTTAATTTTTCAAAGACATTATAAAGTTGACCTTAAAAATTCACACAAAAAAAATAAATATAACAAACTAACAACCGGCTTAATATGCCCATTGAAATTAGAAAATATAAAGTAGGTCGGATAGCAATTACCATTTGCTAACGACCACCTAAAGATTACAAAACACGAATAGATATTGACAATAAAAATTTTAAAATGGTAGTACAACAATAATGTCAACTAACAACCGATATAACGTAATCAACTAGATATTAGCAATTAGCAAACATTAAGCTCGTTCAGCTATAAAACACAACCAACAACCAACTGAAGATTATCAACTAGATACAAGCAATTACAAAAGTAAAGCTAGTCAGTCGTTCATCAACGAAACAGAGCGAACAAGCGAGGTAATTTTTCCAACAAGATATTGCAATTAGAAAATCTTCGGTTGGTCGTACAGAAATTGATATAAAATTAAAATAAATTTAGCATTGCATTAGTCGCCAATACAAAGTTTCCAACCAAACGCCTACCCGACCAATAACCAACTAATGACCAATTGATAACAAATTTCCAAGAAAATATTAGCAATAAGAGAGGTTATGTTGGCCACACGTAATTGTAATTACCTGACAACCAACATAAATTTAATTAAGGAGCCAATTACCAGATATTTGTGCCACCAAGATATTGGCAAACAGAAAGTCTTATTTCCTAACAACTAACTTGTTGTTATTATAACAATAGATTTTTGGCAATTAGAAAATCTTGAGTTGATCGAAATTTACACATCAAACCCTTTAGTGGGGGCAAACGTCCCGGCAAGTTCCATTTTTACCAGGACATATGGGGCAGAATCTGAAAATCGAAAGTTAATCATCAAACCCTTTAGTGGGGGCAAACGTCCCGGCAAGTTCCATTTTTACTGGGCCATATGCGGCAGAATCTGAAACCCAATCATACCCTGCCCCCAAACTTACTTTTAGAAGGTTTCAAATATTGCCTCCGTTTTGCTCTGGGATGAGCTTTTTCTGAGATATGGAGCAAATCAGAAAGAAAATTCTCTGCACGCACACATATTTGGGACTATACTTGGTGAGACTGAAAACCCACAGAAATGGAATGTCCATCTTCAGGGTGGATAACCTTCGCCATCTCTTTCTGGATGAAAACAAACACCACATAGAAAAAAATATTCACCTATCTCCCATGGAGTTTGCCATTTATTCCACTGTTTCAAACGAATGGATGGAGTAAGGGGACGAGGGACCGGGTGAGAAGACCGCGGAAGAGCACATGGAGTAGTGGACCACCGCATATGGGATCAAACGCCAACCAAATGCTCTGCTGCCAAGCAATCAAAAACTCAGAGACATGGAAACAAAAACTCCATTTATCTCAGTATGTCATTTTTATTTATATCAGCAGTTGTATTTCCGAACAGGTTCACATTTCAATTCTGGGGATCAGAGGGGGTTGAGGCATACACCAGTGTGTTTCGATTCTGCTGAATTCGTTTCGCTTCAAAAACACATGTCTGGATTGGCCGCCGACAAAGACGGAATGCAATACGTAAATTGACAGCTTAGCGTTTTGGTTTTATTGCTCACTCTGTATGTGGCGGTAGAAAAACGACTCTGAGGGGGATATCTAGTGCAGGGGCATGCAAATGTGATGTTCTTTCGATGATATTGAACGGCTTTTGTGTCAGGCTGAAATTTACTTCAAAGTGGGGAAACGATCGCGAACGTTTCCCTCCGATGTACCGCAGGGATATAGCCCGCACGTAAAGGTTTTGACTGAATACCAACATAATTTTACCAACTAGATCCAAACAATAGAAGATAATAAGTTGGCCGTAGAGCAAATATTTTAACAACACTGACTAGATATCACTGATGAGAAAATGATAAGTTGGTCTTACGGCAATGAATATTAAGTGAGACACAAAGTGTGATTACCGCCTTCCTAGTAGATATCAGCAATGGGAATATCTTAAGTTCGTTGCTCAGCAATAAAAATAAAAACAACCAATTTAGCACAACCAATTTAGCACCAAATTAGCACCACTGAAAAGATGCTAACAATAGCAAAAAATGTTTGTTGGTTAACTAGCAACCAACTTAATATTTTCTACTAGATATTCGCAATCAAAAATATCAAGTTGGCCGTACAGCAATAAAAAGTAAACCAATGACCAAACAACAACTTGATATTCCCAACTACATTTTTCGATTAAAATAAAAATTTGACCGCATTTTAAGTAAGTAATGTCCTTTATTTCAATAATATCCAAACAACACAAACAAGAAAGAATTTCGAAGGAAGGCCGGGATAAATCCGATAAATGGCCCCCCTTTTTTGAAGAATCAAGAATCAAACTAGGCAATTTTGACAAGACAAAATGTGGTCAGAGCAACAAAAGCCAACAACAGAAATGTCAAATGGAATAAACACAAATTATGTACAAATTCACCTTCAGCTTATTGAGAAGGAAATGCCTGAACTGGTAAACAAATGCAGATTTAGACCTTGACATTAATCTGCATAGGTAAGGAATTCCGTCAGGACCAGGCATACCCCAATTAATGATGATATCCTACATGCTTCAAGCAACGGCCTTTCGAAAGACCTTTCATTTGCCGCAACTTGAGGCAGTTGGCAATGAGTTTCATGGTCTAATCCAGAGCTTCAAGTTGTGAACCAAACTGAATCTGTCAGCACAGTGCCAACCAAAATTATAAGGGACGAGATAAATTGAGAAAGTTCTGAAGTCTGGCTATGTTGCCATCCAATTTCAACAGGGTTATTGTTGCTCAAGTAGCAATGGGTGCAGTTCAGAAGAGCTAATGGAGCATAATTTTTGCCGTGCTTGCAGGCTAACTTTGATGATGAACATCCTGATGCTGCACTGGACAGTGAAGAATCGTCAAACAAATTAGATTCATACAGAAAATTGATTTCATCCATGGGTGGCATACCAATGATCGCTGTGCTGGCGTTCCTTTTCTGCGGATCTCAATTCCTTTCAGCTTTCTCGGATTTTTTCTTGAGTTTGTGGTATGTCAACGTTTTTCAATTTTTGACAAAATTATCAATGTTAATTTTTTCAAAGACATTATAAAGTTGACCTTAAAAATCCATACAACAAAAGCAAATAAAACAAACTAACAACCGACTTAATATTACTCTGTGAAATTAGAAAATATAAAGTAGGGAGGACAGCAATTAACATTTGCAAACGACCACCTAAAGATTACAAAATACGAATAGATATTGACAATAAAATTTTTTAAAATAGTAGTACAACAATAATGTTAACTAACTAACAACCGATATAACGTGGTCAACTAGAAATTAGCAACTAGCAAACATAAAGCTAGTTATTTAGCAATAAAACCCAACCAAGAACCAACTGAAGATAACCAACTAGATACAAGCAATGACAAAAGTAAAGCTAGTCGTTCTGCAACGAAAGAGAGCGAACAAGCGAGGTAATTTTTCCAACAAGATATTGCAATTAGAAAATCTTTAGTTGGTCGTGCAGAAATCGATATAAAATTAAAATCAATTTAGCATTTCATTAGTCACCAATATCAGAGTTACCAACCAAACACGTATCCGAACAATAACCAACGAATGACCAATTAATTACAAATTTCCAAGAAAATATAAGCAATAAGAGAGGTTATGTTTGCCGCACGTCATTGGTATTACCTGACAACCAACATAAAGTTAATTAAGGAGCCAATACCAGATATTTATGCCACCAAGATATTGGCAAACAGAAAGTCTTATTTCCTAACAACTAACTTGTTACTAACTAGATGTTAGCAATAAGAAAACGTGAGTTGATCGAAAGTTAATCATCAAACCCTTTAGTGGGGGCAAACGTCCCGGCAAGTTCCATTTTTACCAGGACATATGGGGCAGAATCTGAAAATCGAAAGTTAATCATCAAACCCTTTAGTGGGGGCAAACGTCCCGGCAAGTTCCATTTTTACCAGGACATATGGGGCAGAATCTGAAAATCGAAAGTTAATCATCAAACCCTTTAGTGGGGGCAAACGTCCCGCAAGTTCCATTTTTACCAGGACATATGGGGCAGAATCTGAAAATCGAAAGTTAATCATCATCAACCCCTTTAGTGGGGCAAACGTCCCGGCAAGTTCCATTTTTACCAGGACATATGGGGCAGAATCTGAAAATCGAAAGTTAATCATCAAACCCTTTAGTGGGGGCAAACGTCCCGGCAAGTTCCATTTTTACCAGGACATATGGGGCAGAATCTGAAAAAAATGTGCTAATTTTTTCCTTGGCCAAATGAAGTCGTCAGACCCCCACTCACCAAAACAAACAAACCCAAATAAACAAACTATTTTACCAAAACAAACAAACTGGAAAGTTAGATGGAAACCACAAAAAGCGGCAAAATGGGATAACGTCCGAAGACGTTCTTTCATTTCATGTGAGTAGATTAAGATTAGTGTATGACTTGAAACATTCTCTTCGTGGTTCACTCCTTTGGCGAGCCTAAACCTAAATCGATTTAAATCGAACCTTCACCCACCATACCCTACCCCCAAACTTACTTTTAGTAGGTTCTTCTCCGTTTTGCTCTGGGGTGAGCGATTTCTGAGATGTGGAGCAAATCAAAAAGAAAATTCTCTGCACGCACACATATTTGGGACTATACACAGTGAGACTGAAAAACCACAGAAATGGAATGTCCATCTTCAGGGTGGATAACCTTCGGCATCTCTCTCTGAATGAAAACAAACACCACATACAAAAAAAATATTCACCTATCTCCAATGGAGTTTGCCATTTTTTTCCACTGTTGCAAACTAATGAAAGGAGTGAGGGGACGAGGGAGCGGGTGAGAGGACCGCAGAAGAGCACATGGAGTAGTGAACCACCGCATATTGGGATCAAAGGCCAAAGGAAGGCTCTGCTGCCAAGCAATCAAAAAATCAGAGACATGGAAACAAAACTCCATTTATCTCAGCATGTCATCTTTGTTTATATCAGCATTTGTATTTCAGAACAGGTTCGCATTTCAATCATGGGGACGAGAGGGGGTTTAGGCACATGCCAGTGTGTTCGATTCTGCTGAATTCGTTTCGATTCAAAAACACATGACTGGACTGGCCGAGGAAAAAAGACGGAATGCAATAAGGAAATCGACAGCTTAGCGTTTTGGTTTTATCGCTGACTCTTTGTATGTGGCGGTAGAAAACGACTCTGAGGGGGAGAACGACTCGTACAGTGGCATGAAAATGTGATGTTCTTTCGACGAAATTGAACGGCTTTTGTGTCAGTCTGATATTTACTTCAAAGTGGGGAAACGTTCGCGAACGTTTCCCCTCAATGTACCGCAGGGATATAGCCCGCACGTAAGCGTTTCGACTGACTACCAACTTTATTTTACCAACCCCAACAATGAGAAGATAATAAGTTGGCCGCAGAGCAAATATTTTAACAACACTGACTAGATATCACTGATGAGAGTAATGATAAGTCGGCAATGATTATTAAGTCAGACACAAAGTGTGATTACCATCTTCCTAGTAGATATCAGCAATCGGAATATTTTAAGGTCGTTGTACAGCAATAAAAATAAACTAACAACCAATTTATCACCACAGAAAAGATGCTAACAATAAGAAAAAATGTTTGTTCGTTAACTTGCAACAAACTTAATATTTCCTAGTAGATATTCGCAATCAAAAATATCAAGTTGGCCGTACAGCAATAAAAAGTAAACCAATGACCAAACAACAACTTGATATTACCAACTACATTTTCCCAACTAAGATAAAAATTTGGCCTCATTTACTATCAACCAACTTAAAATTACCAACTAGATATTGTCAATTAGAAAATCGTAAGTTGGTCGTACAGCAAGTGAATGGTCAGCAATAAAAACTGAATAACAACCGCTTTACAGTAATCAGAAAATACATTTAAAAATATTTACAAAACAGACAATAGTTTTCCGGCAATTTGTATAAAATAAAAATCAAGATTACATCAGAAACTGAATCTTGTGATTGGAAAATGTTAAGTTGGTCGCTGAACAATTGGATATTAGGTTTTGGAATATGATAAGGATTAGAATAGAATAGGATTGGAATATGATAAGGATCGTTCAACAACTAGATTTTTTCTCTCAGAAAAGATTAATTTGGTCATTCAGCAACAACGAATGTTCACAATCAACTGAAGGCTTCCATTTTGTATTGATATTGAAAAGTAAATCTTAAATTCAGCAATGAACAAAAACGGACAACAAGTTTCATTATTACTAAAAGATATTAGCGATTAGAAAATAAAGAGTTCATCGTATGGCAGTGAATATTAACTGACAAACTACTTAACATCTCCTCTTATACCTACTAAATATTAGGAATAGGAAAACATTAAGTTCGTCGTACAGCAACAAAAAATAAACAAACAACTATCTTGATATCACAAAAAGGATAATTATCCCGTAAAAGTTATCCCGTGCAAGATAGAAAAAAGTTATCCCGTGCAGCAATTTTCTTAACTGACAACCAGCATCATCTTTCTAACCAGGGATTAGTTGTTGGCAAAGAATAAGTTGTTGTTTAACAATAATGTACTTGTATTTCAATTAAGTTGGATTATTTAAAGAAGTTGGGTTTACATACACTGTTCTAAACACCACCCAAATTATTGGTATCACCGAACAAATAAACCCAACGCTATGGTTGGTTAATTTTTGTGATGAACTATCACATAAATTGTTCATCGTGTAATTTTGCAAGGTATCAACAAGAGAGTTACACAATCTTCGTGGAAAAAGGGCTGATTTTTTTTCTTTTGTTAAAACAATTAGCAATTTACTCATGTTTTTCTTGGTGTATATTGTGAGAGATATTTCAGTCGCATTACAACACTTTCTTGTAGTCAAAGGAACTGGACTATGTAACGCAAAATAAGAAATCTTTCTACTAGAAAACAAATGGTAAATCAAAAGTCACCATGGCACATATGAGAAATGTTTTAGGTGTCTCTAATACAGGAGTCATCTAATTGCAACAGAGATAGATGAAAATTAATTTTTTTTAAAAATGAATAATGTTTTTTATGGAGCTTCTCTCCCAACGTTAGTTTAATGATTTCTGAGGCGCATATTGCCATGGCATCAGATTTAATAATGAATTCCTATGTGCACGACGAATTTTGATAGGGAGTGTATTTTGTTTGGCAAATCACCGCCTAATTGGATTTTTAGGTGCTTATGGCGAAATATAGCCGACATAGAGCAAGCAATTTATTACGAAAAAGCCGCCTAGGTTATTTCTCAACAGTTAAAATCGCCAGTTTTCAGAACTTATTTCGTTTCTTAGCATCGGGAGCTTTTGTTTTGGGAATAAAAAGAATAAGAGAATGGCAGTGTTATTCGCTCATTCAAATTACACGCGTAATTGGTCACTTTTAATTTATTTTAGGGCAGGGGCGGAAGACTTCGATTACGGGAGAAATGGAACCAATTCCATACCCACCTTATTACCTCAGATAAGTAGGCGTGATTACATCAAAGGATACTCCGGATTAACGATAGTTGTAATTTTTGCAGCGGCTGCGAAAATATCGGTATTTGTTTGTGCGTGCTACCGAGCAGCAATTCGACTGCACTCCAACATGTTTAATTCGCTGATATGGACGAAAATGAGGTTCTTTGATTTGAATCCATCGGGTTGGTTGCCGTCATTATATTCTTCCAATTTTTGAAAGATAAAATAATGTAAAGGATTTTTCTATAGATCTAATAAGGAGTTTTCGATATTGTTCTTTTTGAAAAGTTGATGCACCTTGCGCGAAAAGGTCTCGTCCTAAAAATGAATTCTTTGAAGGCCTCCAGGTAATGTAATCAAGTTTTGCCCCTCTTTCTGAACCAGTTTGCGTCTACTTGATTAACATTTTGAATTTCGAGAACACAGCCTCAAATTTAAAACACAGTTATGACATTTTCCGCAATTTCATTACCATATAACAGATCGTTAACGGCAACAGGTCATTTCTCACAAAGGTTTTTCCTCTCCAAATTTAAAAATCATAAGCCGGGTAGTGATGAGAACAACGGAATATCCGGCAGACAACTTGAAAATCCACTTTCTGGATGCCAAAGTGAGCTCCGTAGTGAATTGGTCCCGTGCACTGAGACACGGCGTCAAAGAAGTGCTGCTCATACCTAAGTCATTGCCACATAAGTTCAGAAATGCATGCAATGTATTCAATGATATAAAACAGTTACTTCACTCATATACGTACATGCAAAAATCTCGGGGTAATTTACCTGGAAAATATAATGAGCAGACATAAATCGTGATATCACAGTCGTATTCATGATGTCCAAAGTCAACGAAGTGATGGTGGTTTAAAGTAACCAATCATCGCAGGATTACCCGTATTAGAAAGATTCGAGATGCCTCGAACACATTGGTACATTGTCATGGATTTTTGAGCAACATATTGTGAATAAATCTCCATATTGATGTTTCAGGAAGGATTTTAAACCGGTTTTCGAGAGATATAGGAATGGTCGATGATTATTTGATGAACTCACTGCTTGAAGCACTTTCTGTAAGTTTGAATCTTATGGTTTCTGTTTTGCACTATCCTCATGGGGTATCTGGTTTCTTCGTAGATCAGATTCACTCATTATTCATGAAGAGATGATCGTAACAGTGATTCGTCGTACCATGAAGAAACATGATTTATCATCAGTCGGGTAGATTTAAAAGAAACACGAATATTTAAGTTGCACTGTCAAAATAGGAAAGTAGAACAAGGATTGACTACTATTTTGGAAATAATGATTTTGAGATCCGTGCTCCAGGTTTGAAATCTCTTCGCTATCGATTTTGGATATGACAATGAAGAAATAAGGAAACCTGCAAGCCAGAATGAACTCCGGAGATAGGTGAATTACTAATTTTTTCGCAAATTACTGCATACGTATTGTTCTATGTAAACATTCTCTGTTTACTGGAATGTACTCGTAAGTGAAGTGATTATGTTGTTGAAAAATGTGTTGCCAATATAATGTGTTGTAGAAATTTTAGAAGTTATAAAAATGTAATTAAAGCTATTACAATGTTTTGCATTTTTGATCAATTTGCACACAACTTTTTTTTTGCATTTTAAATCCATTTGCATTGCTTTATGTATGATGCTGTGTACGCTTCAGCAATTTCATAATCTAAAAGTATACATTACAGTGAAAAACTTTCGAAATGTCTACAAAAATGTCTGCTTCTTCTTGATTTTTTGCCATTGACATCATCTGTCATGGATGATGGCTTGTGTACAGTCGGATATTCTTAACCTTCGATAGAGTATTCATGGGAAAGAAAACCTTTTAAAATATCGACATTATGACTCCATCTTATCTCTCACTGATGATGCCGTGCATGCATTCTCATTCTATAACTGAGAACTATTCATGACAATTACCTCTAGAAATGTCGATATTTTCCTCTGAATATCTTTTTTGGATAAAGTCTTGAAGTAATCATATCAACGATAAACTTTTGAAATGTCAAATAAATTCTCAGATGTTTCTCTTGACTTTATTGTAATTTCTTTGTCTGTGATGGATGTTCGCGTGTCAATGTTACTTTAAAAAACAACTTTAAGTACTCATAGCAATGAATACTTTTCGATATGTATACATTACTGTCAGAGATTACTCCATGGTTTAATTGTCATAAACATCATTATCTGCCATAGACGATGGCGTGTGTGTTTTCGATTTTTGCTAAACAGCAGTGCTCATAGCAATGCATACTTTTCGATATGCATACATTACTCTCAGAGATTACTCCATGGTTTAATTGTCATAAACATTTATCTGCCATAGACGATGGCGTGTGTGTTTTCGATTTTTGCTAAACAGCAGTGCTCATAGCAATGCATACTTTTCGATATGCATACATTGCTCTCAGAGATTACTCCATGGTTTAATTGTCATAAACATCATTATCTGCCATAGACGATGGCGTGTGTGTTTTCGATTTTTGCTAAACAGCAGTGCTCATAGCAATGCATACTTTTCGATATGCATACATTACTCTCAGAGATTACTCCATGGTTTAATTGTCATAAACATCATTATCTGCCATAGACGATGGCGTGTGTGTTTTCGATTTTTGCTAAACAGCAGTGCTCATAGCAATGCATACTTTTCGATATGCATACATTGCTCTCAGAGATTACTCCATGGTTTAATTGTCATAAACATCATTATCTGCCATAGACGATGGCGTGTGTGTTTTCGATTTTTGCTAAACAGCAGTGCTCATAGCAATGCATACTTTTCGATATGCATACATTACTCTCAGAGATTACTCCATGGTTTAATTGTCATAAACATCATTATCTGCCATAGACGATGGCGTGTGTGTTTTCGATTTTTGCTAAACAGCAGTGCTCATAGCAATGCATACTTTTCGATATGCATACATCCGCTCTCAGAGATTACTCCATGGTTTAATTGTCATAAACATCATTATCTGCCATAGACGATGGCGTGTGTGTTTTCGATTTTTGCTAAACAGTAGTGCTCATAGCAATGCATACTTTTCGATATGCATACATTACTCTCAGAGATTACTCCATGGTTTAATTGTCATAAACATCATTATCTGCCATAGACGATGGCGTGTGTGTTTTCGATTTTTGCTAAACAGCAGTGCTCATAGCAATGCATACTTTTCGATATGCATACATTGCTCTCAGAGATTACTCCATGGTTTAATTGTCATAAACATCATTATCTGCCATAGACGATGGCGTGTGTGTTTTCGATTTTTGCTAAACAGTAGTGCTCATAGCAATGCATACTTTTCGATATGCATACATTACTCTCAGAGATTACTCCATGGTTTAATTGTCATAAACATCATTGTCTGCCATAGACAATGGCGTGTGTGTTTTCGATTTTTGCTAAACAGTAGTACTCATAGCAATGCATACTTTTCGATGTGCATACATTACTCAAAGAGATTACTCCATGGTTTTATTGTCATAAACATCACTGTCTGCCATGGACGATGGCGTGTGTGTTTTCGATTTTTGCTAAACAGTAGTACTCATAGCAATGCATACTTTTCGATGTGCATACATTACTCAAAGAGACTACTCCATGGTTTTATTGTCATAAACATCATTGTCTGCCAAGGACGATGGCGTGTGTGTTTTCGATGTTTGCTAAACAGAAGTACTCATAGCAAAGAAAATCTTTCGAAATATCAATATACATTCTCCACAGATGCTTCTTCTTTGCATATCGGTCATCATTCTTATTTGCTTCATGATTCCGTACATAGTCATCATTCCGACGATAACGACTTCACTTTTATCTCTCTACGCCATCTTCTATTTGCGAACAGCAAGGCAACTGAGGCGAATTGAGGGTACAAGTTAGTTATTTACATGAGGTTTTTTCAAGTAATTTAGATGTTTTAAATATGCATTCTTCCTGAGGAAGAAGCAACATGGAATTAGAGTTTGGCAAAGACGAGGATTCAGATGTGACCTGTCACTGTTTTCTGAAATGGTCATTCCGCTCACATTCTTGTGTACACTTTCGCATCTTTTTTGAGTTCAGCTGCAGTATTTGAATCCTGATGTTGTACGTGTTTTTGAGGATTGACAGTCCATTACACCGACGAAGTGATAACAAATTACATGATTGTTTACCAGATTATCGTTTCTTCACGGAAATGGATATTTTTGAAACAAGTAAGTAAATTATCCCGAAAATCTTCATGTGGAGTAATGGCGCGATTTCAAATTCGAACTAAGAAGAAGTTTGATTCATATGTGCGCATACATGGTTATCCATCTCCAAGTTCCGAAGGCAGATTTAATCTCGTGGTTTTTGTATTGTTTCAGCGCGCAGCCCAGTCTATTCTCACATGGTATCTACGCTCCATGGACTCACAACAATCCGAGCTCACCGCCTTCAGAGTATTTACAGGAGGATGTTCGACAGTAAACAGGTAGAATTATCATTATTTGCACTATCCTTATTGCCTGAATAGCTACATTATCGTAGAGAAACTCTTGTCAACCGGGAAATACGTTTTCTTTTAAAGAGAAACCGAATCGCCAAATTAACTCCTCCGTGTCAAATTATTTCAATGAGAATCAAAATGTATTAGCGAAGTGGAAATGACAACACGAGGGCTGTGAAAAATTGTCACCGAGGTTATATGGGCTTTTTCTTCGGTGTTTTGTAAGGTTTCTTACTGGATATTAGAGGAACAGTTTGTTCATCGCACGAAATATTTTTTCTTTTTGTGTATGGCCTCTCACACTACTTGGAAAGCAGTATTGTGTGAAAGAGAATCCGCGGCATTGGAGTCCTCCATCATGAGGTTGGCCACAAGCTCGCAATTCCACAGATAGGATTTGATTTGGATGACCACCTATAACAATCTACAGAATCATACCAATCGAGTGAATCGTGAGATTTGCTCACGTGCTCCATTGCCATGGAGTCATATTTTGCCATTGATAACAGTGACATGGAAGATGTGAATGACTGGCGAGAAGGGGAGACAGGAATATGTCCAGGTCGGCGTCTGAGCACAGTGCTAGGAGTGAGAAGAGATTGTGAGGGAAATGATGACATTGCAACCCATTGAAACTCTTTACTTGATGGTACGGGCAATAATTTCTATACAACCTTCTCACTTTTAATTTGACCGCTTGATAAATTTAATAATTTTAGGAATCCTCCCGAAAACCTTCCGACACGAATTCTCTGCCTTCGACATATTCCTATCCAATATACCATTCTCTAGTTCTGAGTTCTTGAACTTTTTCTGTGCTCGTTCTCCAATATGACACTTTATTTCTGTGCCTTTCTGCTTCTCAAATATCTTTAACACACAAGATATCGGATTTCTCGGACCGATGCATATGCAAAGCGATTTCTCGAAGCGATGTAAATGTCATATTTGCTGTCGCGGAAAGACTTGAGAGCGTAGGGGCCTTCTGTGGATCCTCCAAGGGTCTCAAGAGAACCCAACAGAAATTAAAAGTGTGCCTTAATGTGACCTGATGGGAGATCCTATCGAACCTCAAGGAACTATTTGGAGCCACATCGATAATGTTGATCTTGGTGGTACCTCATGTTACCCGATATCACCAAAAAACCAGCTGGGACACTGTAGAACCCAATATGCTGGTCGCAACGGTACCAACATGCTGGAACCTATGGGAGCATGTTGGGACCTTTTTGCATAGGACCCTATCAAAATGCTTAATTTGACGTCATTGGACCTTTTGGAATCCAGCGTGATAGCTTATAGGACCCTGTCAAAATGATAAATAGATCATGGATAGGAGCTTATTTTGGGTCTTGCTCTCTCGACTACCGTGGCGGTGGAACCTTCCGGGATTTGTATCCCTGATCTGAGGTTTCGGTAAAATTCACTTGATCTTTGGAAGACTCAAGACAGCATCGAAAAGGCGAAGAAAGACAAAGGCCATTAAAGGCAAGAGACTCTTTCTGCGACCACCTATGATGACGAAACTTTCTCCAATTCGCTGCAATTTTCTCGATTGTTGACATATTTCGAGTTTCATCGAGTAGAAATACCTATTCGTTTGAACACGGCCGTGAAAAATCTTTAAATTTTGCTCATTTAAAAATTTTAAAAATTCAAGACATTTGATATTTTAATATTTTTGTTTGATAAATTATTTCATTGAATATAATAAATCCGTTTTTATTTGAAACCTTAATAAAATTTTAAAGTTTCAATTTTTCATATTTGAAACTTAAAATAAATCATTCTTTTTACCAGGACGTGAATACTGCTGCCTGGTTCATGGTCATTGGAACTGGAAAACATTTCGGAATAATGCTGGAAATAATATGCATAACATTCCTTGTTACTGTGATATTTGGAGTCGTTTTCTTAGGTTGGTTCGCGTTTTCTCGATTCGATCGATTTTTCGATCAGATAAGATTTTGAGTATGTCAGTCGGACGTTTACTCATATTTGACATTTAAAAATGACTCATATTTGACTCTTTTTTGAAGCAATTGTTCGGAACACTCTGCAAAAAGGCACAAACTCGTCATTACTCAGCTTATTTTGCCAATATAGCGACCTATTGTTAGCCGCTATTATATGCTAAACGCTGACATCACATGAAACAATTTAGAAGAAATGAAGTATGAGAGAACATCAACGGAAAGAACCAGGAATCTGAAAAATAAATAGCCCGATAAAGTCCCCCTTAGATACTTTCTTTGTCGGATCAAGTATTGCCAGATAAAGTCCACCCCGGATAAAATCCTCACCAGAATGAAGCCTTCACCGGTAAAAATGCTTTCCAGATAAAGTCCCCACTGCAAATAAAATCCTCAGCAGATAAAATCCTCACCAGTTAAAGTCCTCACCAGATAAAATTCGCACCAGTTAAAGTCCTCACCAGATTCTGTACTCACTAGTGAGAGTCCCAAGCATCAATGCCCACATCAATCAACGTCTTCACCAGATAAAGTCCTTGCAAAAAACAGCTCCCACCAGAAGAGGTTCTCAGTAGAAAATTCCTCGCCGGCAATCAAAGAATTTCTGTCGTGCCTGTTGGTTCATCAACAGTAATCTCTGATATTGTGTCTGATTGTGTTCTGAGTTGCAAGTAATTTTTTGCGACAACCGGACAGCACCATGAGGGTTTGGTTGCGTTTCGTTATGTGAGTATAGGCGTCATGATGACTGAAGAAATTGCAAGATAGATGGGGAGTAATTAATTTAATTGAATTGAATTGAACTGTATTTATGGGTTTTCCCATTATCATACACATACAACAAATTTTCACATACACACACAAGGAAGGAGAAAGAACTGAAGCTGGGAGAAAACGGTAAGGAAATTGAAAAGTTAATTGATCAAAACGACTTAAATTATTATCAGTCAATGGAGCAGATAGACTTAAGGAGCTAATGAGTGGAAGATACCGTTCAGCTCACCCATGTTCAGAACTCTCTGAACTGGGCAGGCGGGAAAATCTCCTCCTAAGAATTGGTATGCTCAATGGCTGGGAGAACACTGTTGCAGGCAGTACATTCCAGTCAGCGATTGCACGCGAAGGAAGGAAAATTTCCCAACATCTTTTTTGAAGGAGAGAGGCCTTATCTTGAAAGGGTGATCATGCCTGCCATAGAAAGAGGGAGGGTGAATAAACTCAAGCAGTTCCCCCCACCCCCAGTCGCGCAAAGCAATCGAAACAGGCACAAGAGCCGGTGACATTTTCTCCTGGCAGCCAATGTCGGCCAACCAAGCTGAGAAATCTTTGCGGATACGCTGCTTTTCCTTCGATAATCACCAACAACAAAGCGAGCGGCACGGCGCTGGATGCGTTCCAACGACGCAGAATTGCAAACTAAATGGGGTCCCCAGGATGTCGATGCATACTCCAAAATAGGTCTAACTAAGGCAAGATAGGCAATTCCACGTGTTTTTGCTGGGCACTTCCTAAAGTTCCTTTTAATGAAATACAGAGCACTATTTGCTTTTTTTTGATACAGCTGCAATTTGCCTAGACCAATCGAGTTTGCGATCAAAAATAACTCCCAGGTATGTTGAAAAGGGTTGCGGGGATAATGGTTGGTCACATAGAACATACACAAAAGGATTAACTTTAATCGAACTACAGCAAAACTGTATAAGCGAACATTTGGTCGGGTTCAGCTTCATGGAAGAGGTCTCGCACCAGTCTTCAATTGCGAACAAATCAGCTTGCAGTCTGTCAGAGTCCAAAGAGGTGGCAATCTCTAAGTAAATAAGACAGTCGTCGGCAAACAATCTTATTTTGGACTTAACAGTACCAGCTATGTCATTTATGAAGATCAAGAACAGTAAGGGTCCCAGAATACTACCTTGGGGCACTCCAGATGTTACGGGTAGGTGATTAGAGATGACGTCATCAACCTTAACAACCTGGGTTCGCCCAGTTAAATATCCCTGTAACCAGCTGAGGGACACGCCACCAAGGCCCATGTAAGCTAACTTCCTCATAAATATGGGTGGCTCACCACGTCAAATGCTTTGGAAAAATTTATCATAACAGCATCAACCCTTTTGCCACGGTCCAGGGCCATTGATAACTCTTGGCTGAAGGAGGCCAGTTGGGTTTCGCAAGAATAACCAGGACGGAAACCATGCTGGGCCCCGTTAAAGAAAAGGTTGGAGTCAACAAAGTTTCGAATGTGAGCTGCTAAGAAAAATTCGAGCAATTTTGAGCATGTATCAAGGAGGCTAATGGGGCGATAATTCAAAGGGTCAGATTTATCACCCTTTTTAAAGATTGGTACGATCGTTGACCTCTTCCACGCAAGCGGAATATCACCAACCTTCAAGCTGAGATAGAAACTAACAAACAAAATTTTTGCAAAAACACAAGGAAGTAGTTTTATGAGGTTAACACTAGCTACGCTAGAGCCCTCAGAAATGTTACTTTTCATTGTCTTTATACGATCAATGATCATAGCTTCACTAATTTGCGGCGTTATTCCACTGGAGAAAATGGGCCCTGGCGGAATTTGTGCAACCCCGTCAGCAACAAATACACTCGCAAAAGCGCGGTTGAGAACTTCTGCTTTGCCTGATGGATCTACAATCCATCAATGTGCGATTTCAGGGCGGGAACAGACTTTGAAGCTCCCCGACGTGATTTGCTATAACGCCAAAAGTTTTTGGGAGCAGAAATATTATGCTGCAGAGAAAGGAGATACTGCTCCAAAGCCCCGTTCTTGATTTCATTGTACGAAGCAAGGGCAGATTTATAGGCTGCCAAATGACAACTAGACACCTTGCGTTTGGCGAATAAATCACGCAGCCCCCTTTTGTGTGATATCATATCCTTAGTTCGCCAGGGACACTTTGTAGAATTAGATACCCTTACAGATTTGGTTGGCACAAACATATCCATTGCCTTCAGATTTACAGCAATTGTGTTAGACTGCCAAAGCACATCAGGAAGATTCAAATCGCCAAGTACGAGCAACGGCAACCCACTTTTTTCAGTCAAACATTTGAATATGGCATCAAATAAGTTTGAATCAGTGCCAGGTGGCCTGTAGAGAACGAGGACAAAAAAGGAAGTGACATGAGGTTTAGGAATACTCACTTTACATAAAATAAACTCAAAGGTTGGATCAGAGTAAACTAAGCTGCTGCAAAAATTCTCTTCGACGCAGAGGAAAATGCCACCACCACGCTTTCCCACACGATCCCGTCTGAAGACCTCATAATACGATGGGAAAAGTTCATTACCATTTAATTCAGGGGAGAGCCAGGATTCTGTACCGACTATTAGGGTTGGGTTGTGTAATTCAATCAGGGACTCAAACTTTAAAAACTTATTTTTCAGGCTGCGAAGATTGCACATTAAAATTTTGCAATTCCCGTCAAATTTTCTATTGTTATTTGCAAGCGGGGAAAGGCAGTCGGATTGGTTTGGTGAAAACTGCGGACGCTATGCAGCCAAGCTGTCATTTGGCAATGAAGGGCAGGAGGGCATAATATCAGAAGGCAAGCAAATTTCCCTGACCACCAGGTGATGGCGGTTGTTGGGTGCAGAAAAGTTAGGATCTCCCACTTTGGGACAACTTGCCGTGATTGCATATGATGAAATGCGAGCTAGTTGAATGGGTGAGGGAAAACGGGTGAGGGAGGGATCACTTAGACTAAAAAAGGCAAGTTGCAACGGACGAATGAAATTAGGATAAGTAAAACCGAACCTGAGCAAATAAAATAAGTCATTGAGCAGTGAAGACAACGACATCGTTCCCAACTTTGACAGATGAACTCCATCTCTGCTGAGGAAGTTTGGGTGCATGGTGTAGTTCATGTCTCCATATTTGATGCGGTGGCTTTGACAGTAATTGAGGATTTCCGAATAGAACTGGAACTTGTCACTCTCTGGGAAGTCACAACGCAGTGGAACAGCGGCGTAGGCCATTGCGGCACTTGAGCTGAGGCAGCGTATGGTCTCAAGAAGAAAACTGAACTCCCGCATCACTTGGCGGAGGCTTTGACGCCTCCCAAGGTTGTTGGTTCCACCATTGAAGATCACTGCTCGCACACCTGGATGGAGAACCTTGGAATCTAGGAGAAGCATTCCAAGTTCCGCCAAAGTCGCACCTGACACGCAAACCAGGGCGCAGGAATCGATCTTCAGATCGTTAAACACATATCTCATAAGGGAATCACCCACAATGATGGTGCTGGCATTGGCCGAGCCACTGAACAAGGCACGATCGAAAAGCCGTTGACGGCGAGACACTGGGGAACCACTAGTAACGGGAAGGCGATTCACATCAATCCGATTTTGTAGGCAGTTGGTTGCAGTCGAATTACGCTGCAGACCAGGAACTCGGAGAGGACGGTAGCTGCCATAGCTCCGGTTTCGGGCTCGAGAGCTTGCACTGGAACAATATTGCTCAAAAGCTCGCTCGCAGCTATGATCGGCGACTGAGACGGTGGAGCGATGCATTCCACCATCCTTGTTCAGGGTTTGAAGAAAGGCGTTGGCAGCAGACACTGTTGAAGAGGGATTCGCCACAGCAGCAGATCGAGCAAAGTTAGTAGCTGCCGACGCGACAGGTGAAGGGGTTTAGGAAGGGAGCGATGGATAATGACGGTTCTGAATTTTTGGAGGGGACCTGGAAATGTTGGATTTCAATTTCCGCTGGCAACTCTGCCGTGATGCTCTGTTGCGTCACGCCACTGACGCTGGCCTCTGCCGTCCACGCCTCTCAAAGAAACAATGTTTCACCAAATTTTAGTTCGAATAGGGATAGACCAGAATCAAAAATTGAGTGGTGGAAAATTTGCAAGTGGATCAAATGCAAGTGAGTGTTTTTGTTACGTTGGGAAGGGTTGGTCTGACTTTAGATTTATCCTTTGCTATTTTGGATTTCATTTCAGATTTAAGAACCATTTCCTTTTAGATTAAGTCATAATAACCTAATGTTATGGAGGCAACACACTACTTCCTCCTATTAACTGACGACTAAATCCGAGAAAATCTTAATGTTGAACGAATTATACCGTGCCCCAAACATGCTCGTATTTTACACAATCGCATTGCAAGATACGTCCGTTGAGGTTTCTTCTGTTTTACAAGTCTTCCAAATCATTGCAAACGCTACCGAACAAAAATCACATGCAACAACTCATGTGTGTACATAAGTGCTACGCGCGAATACAAGCTCCTACGTACATCCCATCATTATCATGCTGCCAGCACCAGCAGATTTGTCAGGTTTGCTTTTTTGACAAACTTCTCGTGGACTGTCGACCTTCCGAGCAACCTACACGCTCTATGAAAGACAATTTTTTTGAAAGTTAATTTGCCAAAATTTTCGAACAGACATCCCAATATTTTCATACAGACAATATCCCAGTGCAAATAAACAGATTCCCCTTTTCGTGATATCGATGCGTTGATGACCCGCTGCCTACGTTCTGCAATAAAAATGCTCATGCTAGTCTACGTGAACTGACAAATTCTTGCTCATTGGGAAATGATTCACCATTGTTTTTGCATATGACGCTTCTCTTGGAATATCTTCTGTGTGGGGATACGAGTAGTAGCATGGTTTTCAGACCCGTTTGCTTTATTGGCCGCTGGTATGGCTTAGCTGTATTCTTTCAAAACAAACAAGTCAACTCGTTTGTTAGCGGGCCTTGGTCTCCAAGCATGTATAGAAATTTTAGAGCGCAACTAGCGAAGGAGGAATCCGAAAAGTGTCACTCTCTGCGGGTTTTTAGGAATTTTATTTATGAGTTTTGTTTATGCCCATTAACATTTTTTGAATAATCAAAAAAAATCAGCGCATACTTTCTGACGTTTTGATAACGTGAAGGGTTTTTGTGTGTTTGTAATAAGTTTTTAAGTTTTTCTCCCTCCACACACTTTAGATACCCGACAAAATATAATCACAAAAATTTAATGTTTTACCGCTTGCTCCAAAATTATGACACAACTGACTAAAAAGATTGAAAATAAAATTGATAAAATAGCGGCATAATGGCTTTTCAGCGTGCACGAATGACAGTTTCCAGCGACGGAGAGTTTCTAGCGACAGAATATCTCTAATTTTTGAAGGGTAAATCTGTCCAAAAGCAAACGTGCGTGACAGAGATCACCATCTATTCTTTTTAGGCCAATTTCACATGTGAAGTACAATATTTATATTACGAAAATACTGTTTTTCTTTGCGTCCAGAGCATTTTCCTCCGTAAAAATTCATTCCGGTCTATGGATTTGCAGAATCCTAAAATGTTTATTCCCTTACGATTTTTCAGGGCAACGTCCAATGCAAACATGATTTTGTCCGTTGAATTTTCTGAAAACACAAATCGTGCAGTTTCTGAAAGTGAATCCTCGACATGTTCAAATGGAGGTCGAAAACCCTTCTTTCAATCTTGCATTTCTCACTTTCTGCGGGTTTTGGTGGCATAAATGGATTTTTTGTCGTCTTTTCAAGGTAATTCAATGTTTTTGAAAATGGGGTAAATAAAGCATGACCTGCGCACTCAATATTGACTTATGTGGTTGCAATGCATAACTCGCGAAAACGAATGTCGTTGTTTGTGACGTAATCGCGAGTGTTAAAACAGAATGCTCGCATAGAAAATTCATCGAGCCCCAAAATGAATATGTGCAGGTGCTATTAAACAATAAGGATTTAGTAGCGCCTGCACCGAGTCTCCTATAACCGATTACCCGCGCCCGCTTGAAATGTAACGTGCTCACTTGCATTTTTTTGTATGGTATTATGTCCTCAAATTTCGACAATATTGACGTGGCGCATCACATAAAAATGATATTGAGATCTGCGAATGTATTTTTTCTTTCTTTGATTTTAGATTTCCCAGGAAGTCAAGTCGGGCTCGCAATTTCTTCCGTTGTCATATTGATGGGATTTCTTCAGTGGGGCATAAAAGCGGTTACTGAATTTCAAACGCACATGGTGTCAGTTGAAAGAATTCTGGAGTATTCGAACTTGGAAGCCGAAGAGACGACACATAACAGTAAGAAACCCGAGTCCATATATAGCGGTGGCTAAACGTTTACCTTTACGTATGTGTGATTGTCTTGGGGATGAACTGAACAAAAAAAAAACATTTTCATAACAAGAATTTTCCAGGACATTCTCCCGTTATGGCTTCGCTTGATGTGGAGATATTTGTTGTTTCGGCGTTGCCTGGCTTGTTTTTCCCGTAGAGAAGCTAGTATACAAAAGCACCTAACCTTTTATCCTTGAACGCGCACGTGGTTGGGTACGACTCGGATATTATCACAGCAAAAGCTTATCGTTTTCTTCCTAGTCCGCAGGAAATCACTTATCTTTTACGTCCTTGGTCAATCAAGGAGTGCCCTGAATTCAATCGCGGTTCGCAGAGAATGATGGGCATCGAGTCTTCAGATCCTGATGATAACCATGGACGAATGTGACTCTGAATAATTCAGAGGTGATTGGCTTGAGAGCGCCCTAGTCTCCATTCTTGGATTGCTATAAATAATGCAAACCTATCACTATGGCTAAATTACTGGCTGTCTACCCAGTTATCCCAGCTCGTGACAAAATGCTGGTTAGGCAGACCAAATAGAGAAAAGCCAAAAGACAAAATTAAGAGAAGTTTTAATAAAAATGGAAAAGCTAATAGGGGTAAAACGGCAATAAGTTAAAAGAACTATTGAATGAATCGCGAAAAAAAGGATTGAACGATCTGAAAAAGAAGGCGGCTCCGGGCTCACACAAAAAAATTTTCCGTAACTTTCGTCACCCATTTTTCGCTGAGTTTTTCCTGCACTCTCAGTGGAGAGAGGGGTCCAATCGAAAACTAATTAGGTGTTAATTTCGCCCAAACGTAAAAACATTTTTCCGTAATTTTCATCACCATTTTTCGCTGAATTTTTCCTGCAATCTCAGTGGAGAGAAGGGTCCAGAGGAAAACTAATTCGGTGTTAATTTTTTCCGAACGTGAAACAGTTTTCTCGACTTTTGTCGGCAGCTCCCTTCACACAATGCGACCAAACTTGAAAATCGAGATTTTCGCACCGATCTTTCCACCGAAGTCGTTTTCAACCGGACCCTTCTCTCCATCGTCTATGAATAATTTTCGATCCGAAAAACACTTCGTATCTTGAATTGATAGAGATTCAAACCACTTGAAGGGGATGGAAACACAGACTGCAACCCGCTTAAAATACAATAAATGTTATCAAAGCTGTGGAAGTGAACATATCCCTGAGGGCGAACTCCGACAGTCATCTTGATCAAACATTGGTCCATATATTGCAGCGAGCAATGAAGCATCACCTTGGACTGATGGGTCAAGCTCGACGGACAAGATCAATATGGCAAACGTCCTTTCATGTCACTATCTATGGATTGAGGCTAATTTTCATCGACTGATACGTTTTCCCGCTTATCGCATTAAAAAACTATATTTCTAGAATCATATGATTGCGAAATCATGAGAAAAATATCGCGAGCATCACATGGTTCGATAATGCAGAGACGAGCAGGAGTTGAAACGCTTCTGATATTCAAATAAGCATGGTGGTCGGGAAGTGTTTGGCTGCCGTGCCGTTCGGGCATCGTAACTTAACTGGATCAATACCCCGGTATTTAATTTGTGCTGTTGTGAATACCAACTGTTCTTGGAAGAAATGGAAGAGAGAGAAGTGCGGCTGTATTTTGTGGTTGAGCGAAATCCATCAAATCAAGAACATCCATGTTAAATCAGCTGACATTCTTAGTTTTCTAACCAGATTAAAGAAAATTTCACGGCCATGCTGTACCGATATTTTGATTCATGTTCCCGGTATCGCCATAGCAATATTCTTGGTCATTAATGATTCATCGAAAGGCCAAAGTTTCAAGTTCTACAGTCAAAACAATCATGGTTTGATTGAAAATATGAAATTGCAGAAAGGCGAATGCAGACACTGATTTATTGCGTTTACAATGTGACTGATAATTTCTGAGAAAACTGATATTTTGACAGATGGCACAACCCCGTGAAATGTGGCCAAATCTCTTGCGTGCTGCAACAAAATATTCAGCACACGATTCCCTTCAAATGTCCGAGATGGCTAAAGTGATCTTTGGGAATCAGTTGTGACTTAAATTTCATACCGAAACCCTTCTGATAAACTAGGGATGTGGATTGAAAACGAAAAACGCCTAGCACGCGTAATGCTAAACATTATCTGACCATCATCCTTATCTGTGAACATGAAAATGTGCAAATCAAAAATTCAACTGAAGCACAGAAGAGGTATTTGATACCAAACATGATATTTTTCGACTGTGAAATTTGTTTTTGTGAGACGTTTAGCCAATGATAACGTTAATATGACCGGTTTGTAATCTTCCGTAATGTACAAGAAAAAACGTAACGCCAGCAGATTATGAACTGGAACTGAAATTTGTTTTCGCCATTCATATCGGCGCAGCGACATCCCACAGAAGAAACAAAGCATGCGACTATTCCCGCAGAACATGTGAGCCCTGCCTGTCATCTGCCTCAACCGCACTCGGCCTGGTGCGCCGTAACACCGCAATAAGCTTTCTAACGACAATCCCGAAGGTTTTTCAAAAGTTAGTCCAACATTATGCCATAAACGACAGCGCTGTGCCTATATTCACGTCGTTTAAGTTTTCGGTGATATCAGAAAGAAATATTTTTGTAGTTTTTGTAATGTAAATTGCGTAGTTTTTAATTTTTATTCTGACCAGGGTCAAAAGCTGCCGGTGTCAATCTCAATGACTTTAGATCTGGAAGCATTGCCTTTGATAATGTTTCACTTACGTACAACAAGGAGGATGGACCAGTGCTCAAGAATTTGAATTTCGAAATCAAAGCGGGAGAAAAGGTAACAACAATGGTGGAATGCGATTTCATTATACCGAGCATTTTTTATTTTTATTGCCTCCATATGTTAGCCTAAAATATGCAGGAAAATGATCGCATTCATCATAACAGATAAAACACTCCACACTTTTCATTTGTGTTTACTCCAAAAGAATATCCAAAGCTGTTCGACTAAAAAGAGCACAAAACAGACATGTTCGAGATTGGAATAAATGCAGCATAATACTCGTAGTTTATAAAACAAAAAAGGAACAGGACAACTACACTGCTTTAAACATGGGGTTACGCAATGGCGCAGTAGTTGATAAACATTTGCCAAATTCAAAGCCGTCCTTGTGGATTGGATATACTCGTGAGAGGCTGACAAAGTTTTAGTGGACGCAAGAAGTTCCATTCGGGGAAAGTCTGCCACGGTAAAATAATTTCATTTCACTCACTCCATTTCGAAGCTCCGTTGAAAAAGGTTCAATGTAGTGCATATAGTTCCCGTGAGAATAAATTGACAGCAAGTGTAAATAAAATACGGTATGCTGATCGCCTTCCAACATTTCCGAGGACCTAATATTTTCTCGGTCATTTTACCTGATCTCGATATTGTCTCGGCGTGGCCAACAGGTTTGGCTCACCTAATCTCCTTCCAGGAATTGAATTCAAATCAATAATGGATTAAAACGGTGATTGCAAGCAGCAAAATGTAGAGAAAGTATGATATAACTCAGGCAACTCTTGAACGAATAAAAACTTTCACCTGGATTCAAAAGAATACTGCATGAACATTAACAATGAAAATAGCTTTCACTGGGAGGTAAAAATTGATTCTCAGATGCAATTTAACAAACAGTAACTGCTCTGTGATCAGAAAGTTTTTCAAGTATGCCGACTTTAAACAGTGCGGTAATCAAAGGCTGCGAAAAGCAGATGCACACTCCGCACCGACGATTAAGAAATTATTTTGCATCACTTACCAAAAATTACATCAACAGTTGGTGTGTACATGGTAAACTTTTCTTTTCGTCGAAAAACAATCTTCATCACGTTTTATATTGACAACACTTGCGACTGCATTGCATTTTGGGTACATTGAAATAGCACGAAAAAACAGTTTGAAATCATCTCCCATAACAATTTATGTCCAAGTCTAAAACGGGAAGCAGAGGTCAAAATTTCTTAGTTCATTTGGTTTTCTGCCGACAGCCAAATACCAACTAGTCAAGGAGCATAGAGAAAGATATATTTTTTCGATAAAAAGACAAATATTGTCTCACTACAACCTTGTAAGAAAAGAATTGCACGAAATTTTCGTAATTAAGAAAGTGTTTTGGTAATGGATCATAGAAAAACGAAGCGCAGAATAAAAATATGACTACTGACTACCGGACTACCGTGAGTTCTCTTATCTGCTGAGAATATACCGATCCTAAACGGATAAAAATTTGCTAAATGCTTCTGTCATACCATTTTAAACAGAGGGTAAATTTTAGTAAGAAGTGAAATGTTAAGATCATGGTCCTCAACTAGAGAAAAAGTAGCCTTTCCAATTGAAGGTGGGATGTAGTGACCTATTTAGAAAGATGTTATGTTACACGGTCCAAAGATGGTGGCTTAGATGTGCAAAAATGGTCAACAACCAACACAACACTGATTAGGCCACCAGTTGGGATTGGTGATTGAAGCTTGTCAAAGAAGTGCACAGAATCATGAATCTTGCTTGTAAAACTGGTCTGTTATCACTCCTCTTAACTCATAATAATATGGCTGCAACAATTCGTTCGCGCCCAATAAAAAGTGACCCCATTCATGCTATCTAAAAGGCAGCAGAAGTTCAGAAGTTATCTTTTCAACCCCGCAGGATGCTTGAAAAGACATCGTTAATAATTGCGTTCTGGCAACATTAGTTTTCGTTTCCACTAAATTCAACTATTGGAATACACAAACAGCTTAGAATTCGGCAGAAATGGCAGAATCCATGCATGCATGCGCTTGGATACCACAAAGAGTTATCACAAAATCTTTTATAACTTTAATCTGTATCCATACGGGAGGAATTGATGTCCACAAAGAATTAGTGGATGCATTTTCTCTTTCTTACATATAAAAGCAATTTCAAGAAACAAAAATTTACCATTTCGAAAATGTGCAATCAAGCGTAAAAAAGCCAGTTTGTTTTGTTGGCATGCACCACTTCTGGCTGGTTCTACATAATCCAATGAATGAAACGATCTTTCTGCTTTGAAATGCAAAGCCTGGTAAAGAATCTCTCTAGATATCAAATCTCGAAGTCTCCAATTAAAGCATTAAAACAAAGGAGGGATGGCATACACCAACATATTAAAGACTTGACAATGTTTTGTTAATTTGAGGGATTCCGTTTGTTATCACGAAAATACTCCGATCGACAAAAATATGTACAAAAATTTTAAGTTTCGGTTTACCAAATAATTATTACGAAAAAATGCCTTTGCCGAGTCTAATTCCTGGTTTCCCAAACTTAAGTTAAGAATGCAAGAGAGCTTCCAGCAGTTGTAATTATTTTCGTTGTCTCATTTTGTGAAGGTTTTATGAAGGACCTTATTTCTATGCAGTTTATAAAGAGTTTACACAATGATCTCAACAATCGCTACTTCGTAGAATGATGAGGTTTCTTCGTCGATATCACCAAACGTAAATCAAAAATGAAATTGCAGTCTCCTCTTATTATCGGCGCATATTTTAATTTTTTTATTTTTAAACACAGATTGGCGTTGTTGGTCGGACCGGTGCCGGAAAGTCTTCTCAAATTTCGGCGATATTTCGACCGGTGGAGCTGGAAGGGATTGATCCACATTTTTTTAATTTTTCTGTATTTTCAACACAGATTGGCGTTGTTGGTCGGACCGGTGCAGGAAAGTCATCTCTAATTACGGCGATATTTCGACTTGGAGGAACCAGAAGGGAGGATACTGATAGGCGGTACTGATACTAAATCAATTCCACTTCACGTTTTGAGGTCCAATATATCTATCATCCCACAAGATCCGGTTTTATTTGACGGGACACTAAGATACAACTTGGATCCTTTTTCTGAATGCTTGGATGAAAAACTGTGGGCAGCGCTAAAACAAGTGAGATAAAAAACTTGCATCACATTTAAATTATAGCATGTAGCATTAGTTTCCGACTGGGAAACCGTCGAGGATTTGGGCACAAATATTTCCGTTTCAATCCCAATATTCGTGAGTACCAACGAGCTTGACCTGCTATAGGCAAATGAAACAAATTCAACGTGTTTAGCTTGTAACATATATAATTCAACAACTTCGCACAAGTTCAGATCAAACGGGAAAGCGAAAGCAAATGGAATCATGATATGATCAATTTTTAGACACCCTGTATAATTTTTTGCCGATGTTTTCACCGAAAAATTCATGTCGCACAGCCAACACAAACACTTAACCATTCATATTATCAACCAAGGGCGAAGGCATTCAGATCGGGATTCGATTAAGGCAGTTTATACATTGCGATGTTTCAGTACAGTCTATTTGGAATTTTTTTTCTTATATTATATACATTTTATGTATTTATATTTTTTATTTCATTTTTATCTTTTTAAAGTTTATTTGGAAATATTTCAGTACAGTTTATTTGAGAACTATCAGTATAGACTGTTGGTCAATGCGTGTTAATGGCATGACTCTGAGATTTCGGGCTTCGTCTTGCATGCTTGAAATAGAGTGCGTTTGTGAATGGCCATGTGTCTATTCGGAATGTTTACTATGACTGTACAAGTAGCTCATTCAATGGCATGACTCTCGGATTTCGGGGTTCATCTTAGATGCCGGAAGTCTTGAAATAGAGTGCGTTTATGCATAGCCATGTTTTTTAACGATTTGCTTTCAGAAAAAATTGCACAAATAACGCAAATCTTTGACAAAAACGACGATACATTTTGATTCAAATTTTTGATTTTAAAACTAGGTATTGGCTAATGCAGATATCGGCAAAAATCCAGATATTCTAGAAAATCTAGATATTGTAGAGCACCTGATATAGAAAATATAAAATCCAGATATAAAGGTACAGGTAAAAATGTGGATTTTAAATCAATCCAATAATAACAATGCCGTAGATTTTGATTTTAATTGAAAATTTAGAAATTTTCGATGTTGAAAGGAATATGTTAAAGACCTGCTTGTATAGAGTGAAGCTGATGTTAGAGTGTGCCACGCTGTTTGGGTTAAGTTGGTTCCTTTTAGGAAAGTTTATGCATGTTTTATGCTATTTGCGGAAAATTTGGTAGTTTATGAACTCATGCCGCTGGACTGATTTGTCATTGGTAATTCGTGCATCATTCATCTTCCTCTGTTTAAATTCAGGTTGAATTGGAGGGCTTCGTCAGAGTACTTCATGGTGGATTAGACACCAAGATGGCGGAGGGAGGAGTTAATTTCAGCATAGGACAAAGGCAGTTGGTATGCTTAGCAAGAGCTCTGCTGAGGGAGAACAAGATAATCATTCTGGATGAAGCAACAGCTAGTATTGACTTGCTGTAAGTGTTTGTACAACGTAAAAGACTGCTTAAGCAAAGAATACAATTAAGAACAAAGTCCAGTCAAACTCAGACTACTTTCTGATGTCTCATAAACGCGAAGCAGAAGAAGCAAAACGTCCATTCCATTGAGCATTGCGAATGGAATGGGATAACGTGAGGCTTCACACAATAAACTGCGGAGACTAAAGCCTAAAAATGCGAGAAAGACCAGAGGAACAGAATAGCGGATGGACAACATTGGGGTGAAAAAATAACTGCGCGAACAAGGCGTCCAATTGTGTGAAACCGTCAGATTTCTTCGGGTTGAACCTAAACTTGAAAAAGAAACCTATGTGATATGAAGGGTACAATAGTTCGACGGTTCAGGTTCGAAACTGGAAGCAAACGGGTCATTGTCGATTGCGTTTTCCAAGCTATGGTTCGAGCGAGACTGCCATGCTGAGCGATTCTGTAAGCTAGTAAATATACTGAAAGGTTCAAAACTAACACTACGCGTGAACTCTTTTGACCCGCACCGTTTTGCCATCCAGTTCGGGTGTTGTGCTGCGGCTGAAGGATGTTCCTGAACCAGCGCAAATTACGATTCGCAACGTCAATCGTACGAGTTTACTTTCCCTGCTTGCAATTCCGGTCACGTCGCGAAGGTGATTCGTGTGTTCATTGAAGGTCACCTGTACTCGCTGACACCCTCTGTGTTCATTGCTTGAGGACTCCTGGAGTTTGGTTAGTCGAGATGGTGCGCTAATCTAAAAAGAGCGTGTATAGAGATGGTTCTCCTGATGGGACATTATCACCGGAGTGCAACCGAGTTTTGCCAGGTGTTTTTCGCACGCCACTCTGACAGCCTCAGCCTGTTGTTTCCACAATTTGGACCTTTAGCAGAATTTCGTGCAATATTCTCTGTGAAGGATGTCTCTCGGAAGGGAGTCGGGAAAACGCCCACGTCTGCCGCCGTTTTAGCGGCCTTTCATGTGGACCAGCATCAAAGTACCAGCAGAGTGGGTCAAGAGGCCTGAAAGCAAGTCCAGCGTTCTTCGCATTCTCCATGAAAATAAATACCGTCCTTTTCCATGCGTTCTATATGAACGACCCTGCATCAGAGCTCTTTCTTACCGCACTGCAAAAAACCACA